>RJWM01007734.1:0-76497 GCA_004363535.1 Dasyprocta punctata | reverse complement strand
TTTTCTTTCAGGATTTGAAATACTTCACTCCAAGCTCTTCTTAACTTAAAGGTTTGTGTTGAGAAGTCTGCCGTGATTCTGATAGACTTTCCTTTTTGGTGATCTGTTTCTTTTCTCTGACAGCTTTTAGTATTTTGTTCTTGTGCTGTATTTCTGATACCCTTATTATTATATGTCTGGGTGAAGATTTATTTTGGTTGTGGTTAATTGGGGTTCCGTATGCCGCAGTTACCTGTATTTCAGATTCTCTTCCCATGTTTGGAAAGTTTTCTGCTATTATTTCTGTGAATAGTCTTTGCAGGTCATTAGTATTGACCCCTGCTTTTTCATTGATGCCTGTTAATCTTATGCTATTTCTCTTGGCATCATCTTGCATCTGTTGAATTGTTGTTTCTTGGTTCCTTACTATTTGTGAGAGATCTTTTGTTTCGTGGCCATGATCTCCCATGCTGTCTTCAAGATCTGAGATTCTGTCTTCAGCTTCATTTAAGCGGTTTTTCAAACTTTCCATGGAGTTTTTCGTTTCCTGCATTTCTCTCTGCATCTGTTTCATGCATTCTGTCTGTGTCTTATATTGTTCATTCAAAGTTTCGATCATTTTCTTAAGTTCTTCTATTTTTTTAACTTGCTCTTCTTTAGATACACACAACATTTCTTTAATAATGATTCTCATTTCATTTTTTAGCTGAGAGAATATTTCTGATTTGAGTTTCTCTATAGCTTCATCTAACTGTTTCTTTACTGCATTTTCTATCATTTCAGAAAGTCCATTTGTGTGACTCCCATTGTCTTCCATTTGAGTGTCTCTTGAGTTTGTTGTTTGTGGGCTGGGGAACTGAGACTACCTCTTGGTCTTTCGTTTTGCCATTTTCTTCTAGAACCTATGTGACTCTGTGTCTTGTGAGGTTAACTGGGCGTTCCCCTGTGGGTTGTGCTGAGTCGTGGGTCGTGCTGAGTCGCGGGACCCAGTAGAGGTGGATCCTGTGTGCAGCAAGTGAAGACAGCCTCCCGGGGTGTGCAGGTGGAGCTTCCCCCCTAACTGGGTGGGGGCCAAGGCCTCCCTGTCCCAGGGAGCTAGGCAGAGTGTACCCCGGAATGTGATACCGCCCGGACCCTGATTCTAGCTGCAAGGAGTTCAAAGCATCAGCTGTGCCAGGCAAGCCTGGGCAAGTCCCAGGCCCACAGTGCCGGGGCCTTGCTCCTGGCTGGGCGGGGCCCGCGAGCTCTTAAGATGCAGGGCACAGGCCACTCCACTGAGGTATGGAGCTCGCGCACGCTCTCTACTCTGGTGGGGCGAGCCCAAGCTCTCCAAGGCCCTGCAGCTGTGCTGGTCAGTCCCTGATGAGCAGCTCTGCAGTCCTGGGCTGAGTACCTCTGTGTCCTGCGAGGCTGGCTGGGCGTTCCCCTGAGGTTAGTGCTTGGGTCACGCTGAGTAGCAGGACCCGGTAGAGCTGGATCCTGTGCGCAGCAAGTGAGGGTGGTCTCCCAAGGTGTGCGGGTGGAGCCTCCGCCTTAACTGGGTGGAGGCCAAGGCCTCCTGGTCCCAGGGAGCTAGGCAGAGTGTACCCCAGAGTGAGATGCTGCCTGGTCCCTGAGTCTGGCTGCACGGAGCTCAGAGCAACAGTTGTGTCCGAAAAAATTATTTGAAAATGTTTTCTAACTAGAAAATTTAAAGAGAATCATTAATACAATGTGAGTTTTCTTTTTTTTTCTTCCAGTGATGAGATTGAACCTAGGGCTTTGCCATGTACTAGGCAAGTGCTCCAGAATTGAGTTGCCTCCCTGAGCCCTAAAATACTATCTCTAAAAAAATTTGAGAAATTATTAGATATGAAATAAATGGAAACCAGTAACTTTGTAGGTAGTACAATAGTAATGGTGTATGAGAAAATGTGATTACGTGAAGAATCTAGTGAAAGTGCCTCATAATAAATCTAACAAATGATATCCATTGGCTTCATGAATTAAGATCTTAAAGCTAATCTACATAAATAGCTATATTGTATATGTTATTGGATGGGGAGACAATATTAAACAGAATTTAAAGTTCTCTAATTTATAAAGTGGATTCAGTACAAAAATAGAACAGCCGAACAAGGACATTTGTCATGAAACTTAATAGAATGAATCTAATATGAATGTTTGGTATTTGGTGTTAGGATTGGTATTTGAATTGATGAGACATTTGCACATGGGTAGAGAAGCAGACCTCTACATGTGTGGGAACTTGGTTTTGATACTGTATTACAAGCTAATGATTTAAAATATTGACAGCTAGTCAAGAATTACTGGTGTGTGTGACTATTCACAAAATATTCTAAATTAATTCAAGACATAGATTTTAAAGGGAGACTTAAAGTTTTAGAAGAAAATATAGGAAGTGTGTATGATACTGGGAGAATACTTTTTTTTATTATTAGTAATAATAATGATCAGAGTAAAGCAAAACAGAGAGAACCATATTGGGCCTTGAAGACAAGACAGAAGAGAATCCCCCATACTTGCTACATTGCCTACTGTCACCTTCCAAAGAGATGCTCAGGTTGCTGATCAGAGGCCTGCAAAATCTACAAAACAATACTAGCAAATAGTTGCTTGATATTCCTTGGTTGCTATCAGTTTAGCCAGATGCCCGAAACAGCAGGTTGCTGACGGTGGGGGAAGGGGGTATGTTTGTCTCTGATTCCAAGCCCGCACGCGGGTGCCGCTGGGCCCTGGCGGGCTGGGCCCCTCAAGGGGACATTCTCGTTCTCCTCCGGGGTCCCGAGATCAGGCCCCTGGAGGGCAGCTTAGATGTGTCCTGGTCGGTGTGTGTGCCGCTGGGTCCCGACGGGCTGGGCCCCGCAAGGGGGCATTCTCCTTCTCCTCTGGGGTCCTGAGGTCTGGGAGAATACTTTTAATAAAACACAAAAATTCAAACTACAGATTTGGCCATGTTGAAGTTTTCAAACGTAGGTGCAGGAAAATGCATTTTAAAGGCCAAAGACAAGCTATACATTAGAAGAATATAAACATACGTCTCTCCTGAAGGATTAATATCTTTTGTATGTAAAAGATTCTACAAATGAGTAACAAATAAGACAAAAACCTAGTAGAAGGGTTGATAAAGTATAAGTTAATAAAACCAACAGATGAATTAAAATTTTGTAATTATCAGGGAAATACCAATAATACCAATGAGAACAACAAGAGGACATTTTGTTATCTTCATATTTCTAATAATGTAAAAATAAAATGGTAGAACTTGTGATGTCCTGTGCATTACTGTTGGATTATAAAATTGTTTTATATACTTTGAAGGGCAATTTAAATTTTCTTTTCTTTTTCATTTGGGATTTGAACCCAGGGCCTCACACATTCTATGCAAGTGCTCTGCCAATGAGCTACACCCTCAGTAGACATTTTTCTACTGATTTTGAGAGTCCCCCAATCAGGCTTTCAGTAGCCCTCAGACTAGAGTTCCTTTGTGAGTCCCTTCCCCTATGTTCCCAAAGAAGATGTGAAAGGAATATTCCTTCCGACACTATAAGAACCAAAAATTGGTAATAATTTAGACTTTCATCAACAGGCTGTATGTGGCTTATGTAAAAACTGAATAAAGATAACGGAAAAATGTAAGAAGTTATTGTAAGCAATCTATGTCCTTTGGTAGCAACACAGAAAAATCTTGAAAACACTTTCACGTGGAAAAAAAAAAAAAAGAAAGTTATAAGCTGGGTATAATTGCCCAGGATTGCTTGAGCCCAGGAGTTTGAGGCCAGCCTGGGCAACATAGTGAGACCTCGTCTCTTTAAAAAATAAAAATCAAAAGTTGCAAAAGGATGTGTTACAAGAAATACCATGTATATCAACTTCATAAATATACAAAGTCCTGTAATGGGTACATACTAAAATGTGCTGAAGTAGGATCTTTTAGAAAATAACTAGGTCATATAGGTACTAAGGTCATTAATGGATCAACCCCCACCTGAACACAGGAGTTTCTTGGAGGATATTTTATACCCAGACCATAACAGCATTGTAGTGAACATTTTTGTATAATATCCATTCCTTATTATAGTTTGTGAGATTGCTTCTCAGTCTTTGTTCTACCACTTGTTTTTGTGTTCAGAGGTGGTTGACATTTATGACTAAGCTTCTGCTAAGTTTTCAGTATCCTAAAACTAAGGTGCAATGCTTCTTCTGAAGTACATTCATCAGAAAACTTTGAAACTCAAGATGTATTCCATATGATTGTGTTTGAGGAACCAGAAGTGTGAGAGGAGGAGGAGTGTTGAGAGTTTCAAGAGAAGGAGTAGGTGCTAACAGTTCCTCAAGGAAAGGAGAGACGGGTAGAGCTCCCATGGCCTGTCGGGGAGGAGAGATGATGAAGAACTGGAGAAATGTCACTTATGCTTGTGGACCACCAGACCTTTCCAGATGTTTAAGAGAGATTATAGAGTTCAACAGTTTCTAAGTTTTCTACTTTATCCACCACCTTTTTTCTCCCTGAAAGTTTTAACTTCTGTTGCTTCTTGCAGCATACAATTGGCTATTTTACCTGTATCACCATCAACAATGGGCACTGGCCTTCCTGGTATTTTTCCTACTGTGTATAAAATGATGCAGTGGTGTTTTGATTTCTGTGTTTGTTTCTTAGTGTAACTATGATCACTGTAACACCAGGTAAGCCTTTTCTGTGGGAGAAATTTTCTTATCCCAGCAGATTCTCATTTAAACTTGTTTTAACTGCAGTTTTACCAGAAAACTTAAAAAAGGCAGCCCCTCTCTTTTTATTGACCGCAGAGCTGTTGTTAGAAGGTGATGATAGTGAAATCATGATGCCTTTAAAGTAGAAATTGTGATTTCTAATGTAGTAAACTTGATTTTTTAAATCATCATATGTTCCCCATGGTCCTCCCAAAGGATGCCACAAGTATAACAAAGGGAAAGAGAAAGGAAAAGTGAGGAGATGGAGCAGACACGGCTTAGAAGAAAATATACCCAAGTGCACTCTTGAAGTGGGTGTAAGAGTTAAACAGGAGAAAAAGGGTTGGGTAGAGATAAAGTAGGAGGAAGGAACAGAATTGTATGGGCTTGTGTTCAGCAGAAATCACCCCTTGCTTTCTCCTGCAATCTCACTAGAACTTGATGCTTTAAGGAATTGTAACTAGTTCCTTTTTTCTTTGACTGGAGTCCAGGGTCCAGAGAACATGGTAGGGGAGTGTGGAGAGATTCGGGCTGTTAACTGGAGAGACTGGTCTTACATTTGGGCAATGGTAATTCTACTCTGAAAGCAAAGTGCAGTTCTGGTGAAGTTTGGAACAAGTGAATGTAAGAGCATTGTGCATGCATGCACTTTATAAACAGTACTATGAACAGGTAAAGTGATCAGATTTTAAATCAAACTCTATTTCAAATACAGGCTGTTTTTTTGTTTGTTGGTTCCAGGCATTAAAGTCAGGGCCTTGCTTATGCTAATAAGCACGTGCTTTACTTCTGTGCACCAATCTTAAGCCTGCATTTTAAGATCAAGCTTACCAGTCTGTTTAGAGGATTAATTTTACTTTGTCTCAAAAATGAAATGTGTTGGAGAAACAGAAGAACTCCTGTAGCACAAGGTTTTGTCTTTAAACTCTGATTTGATGTATGTTTTGTTTAACTTTGTTTTTCATAGTTGTAAATGAAAATTTAAATGATCAAATTAAAAATCTCAGCCAGAAATCTGGAATTTTTAAACTTGGGGAAATGGGTACACATTTTATTTAGAGGTTACATATGTAGATGTGTTATGCATTAAAGAAATATACCTGATTTGCCCCTGCATAAAATTTTTGAAAGTTGCCAGAATCATTTGTGTTGAACTCCTATTTCCTGAACTATGACATGTATAGAGGATTCAAAATGTGTGAGAAGTAAAGTATTTCTTCAGAATTTTGTCATCTTTGCATAGGGCAGTCATTTGCTTCTCCTAAATATAGATCTCCTCTTTGATTCTTCATTGGTCACCTCTTGGCCATCTTTTTGTTTTGTTTTTAGTTTTTATTAGTATATATTTGCATCAGGTAATGATTACATTCCGTGTAAGGAGTTGGTATAGTACACAGCATGTCTCAGTTTTTTTCATCCCCCTTTCCTTCTTTCAATGCTCCCTCCATCTCTTGATCCCCTTTCCACTTGAAAAAGAGGCTCCATTCTTACTATTATCTATCTTTTATCTGGCACTTTATATTTTGAGTTTCTCATATAAGAGATAACATGTAATATTTAAGCTTGTGTGTCTGATTTATTTCACTTAGCATTACGGTCTAAGAGTGCATCCATTTTCCTGCTTCTGACTCACTTTTGTCTGTTATGGCGGAACAGTACTCCATTGTCTATAGACCACATTTTCTTTATTCATGTATCTGTTGATGAACATATAGGCTGTTTCCAGGATTTAGCTACTGGTATTGTGAATTGTGCTGCTATAAACATGGGAATGCATGTAATAATGTATATGATGTCTTCAACACTTTTGGAAAATACCTAGAAGGGGAATAACTGAGTAAAATGGAATTTCTAGTTACAGTTTTCTGATTTCTATAGTGGTTATACTAATTTGCAGGCTTGCCAGCATTTGTTATTTGATTGCATGATGTTGGCCATTCCTTTTGGGAAAGATGGAATCTTAGTACTGTTCTAATTTGCAGTTCTCTTATGGCCAGTGATGTGGAACATTGTTTCATGTATTTATTGGACATTTTTACTACTTCTGAAAAGTGATCATTTCAGTTACTCATTTCTTGATTGGGTCTTTTATTTTGGGGGTCTTGTTTTAGTTTTTTGTATTGTTTAGATATTAGTCCTCTGTCTGAGAAATAGCTGGCATCTTTCCTCCCATCCTGTAAGATGTCTCTTCATTTTTTTTCCATGCAGAAATTTTTAATTTGGTATGATCTGATTTTTTTGATTCTTCATACTATTTATTGTGCCATTGGGCATCTGCTCATAAAGTTCTTGTTTTTGTTTTTTTGAGGCAGGGACTTGCTGTGTAGATCCTCCTGTCTTAACCTTTTGAGTACTAGGATTGCAGAAGTGTGCCACCATGTCTGGCTCCCCTTTTTATCCTTTCTGGTTGTATAGATACACTGCTCTTTTCAGAAGTGAATTGTTCTGGATCTTATCTCTGTTTTTTTTTTTTTCCTCCTCATACTGGAGATTGAAACTAAACCCCGCTGTGCATGCTAGGTAAGCATTCTGTACTGAGTTACATCCCAACCCTTTTTTTTTTTTTTTTTTTTTTGAGACAGAATCTTTCCAAATTGCTTAGGCTGACTTCAAACTTTGTGACCTTCCTGCCACGACCTCCCAAATAGAAGATATTAGAAGCATGTGCCACCCACTATACCCAAATTTTTCAGTTTTATCATTTAGTGTTTGTGTGACTAATTCATAAAAGTCTAGAAGAATACCCACACTATGCAGAGAGGCTACTACAGACTGGGCTTGGAAATGAGATATCCAAAAGAAAATGTCCACTGGAGCATTTAAAAATGTTAATTATCACTAATAATTTTTTCTCCCACTGGGTGCATTTCTGCCAGATACAGTGATTCATGATGGGGTTGGACTCCACAAGTGATATTCTCTTTGTCATCCAAAATCCATTTAGCCTTGCCACTTTGGACACATAATTTACCTCTAAACTTTTTTATTATTATTATTCATAAATGGAAATACTGACCTCAAGGGGCACTTGTGCTGAGCCTGTGTCAGAGAATGAAATGAGTGACAGGATCCTGCTCCCTTGAGCCCCGTAGGCAAAATTTATGCTTAGAAATAAGAGTGCGATGAGACAGACAAATAAAACATCTGTGATCTGTATTTAAGGAAATGCTAAGGCAGTGTGGAGTGACTCATGTTTTAATTCTTTTCTTTTTAAATTCTTAGTTTTTGGGTAGTATTTTAAAATCTGCTGAGTAAACTGTAGTTACTGTTTATATTAATTGTGACTAGTGATGATTTGGGTAATTAGATTTGAGTATAAAAAGAACTTTGTGTCCACTCATTCATTGTTCTTACAAATCAAACTTTCTGTTCTTTTTCTGAGCTAAAATTAATGTGGTTTTTCAAATGCATCTTCTTAAATTCTTTTAGGGATATAAATTTTCAAACAAGGAAACCATGATTCCATAGTAAAGCTATTTGCCACTTCCCATCTCATTGAGCCCTAGTTTTCTGTGCAGCTCTCTTCAAGTTAAGTGACTGGAACTTAAAGATGGTAATGTGACCTTCATATGGCTAATGGTGTCTAGTTCAAATAGCCTCTGCTTGTGTCCTGAAAAATCTGTCTTAGGGATGCTGATTTTCCACTGTGGTTTTCACAGAGTTCATTAAATGTGGATCAGTGGCAATTTTCATGGCTTATCTAATGTAAATCTGCGTTCAGACTCTTCAGATCCTGTCTTTTGTTTCTGCTCACTGATGCACTGTAAATTCCTGGAGTGACCAGTGTGAGGAAGCTCTTGAGTAGTGCTCTGCAGGAAGTGGGTCCATGCATCAAGATACACTAACTGTCCAAGTCAGCTTTTCCTTTGGTGAGATGCAATACCAGACACCTACAACTTAAAGGAGAAGAATTTAGTTTGGCTTCTTGTTTCAGGAGATTCAGATCATGGTTCGCTGGCTCCATGGCAGAAACATCATGGCAGAGCAAAGCTGCTCAGTTCATGGTATCTAGGAAGCAGAACAGGGGAACAGTGCCAGAGAGAAAGGAGCCAGGGACCACGTATAGTACCCAAGGACATGCCTGCATGACCTACTGAGATACAGTGAAAAATGTACTTTACTAATCTGCTAGACATTTGATAATCCTATCAGGTAACAAATCATGATTGAAAGCCAGAGTGACATTCTCAGACTTAGCCTAAATTTCTGCAGAGGAATCATGAAAAGGATATAATATACATGAGAAAGTAGATGCATCAGGAAAGGGGAATGGATGATAACAACTTGCACTTTGTTTAGACAGCTTTGCCTTATTTCCCTAGGTCACTGAGCCTTGGGAAGGGGATATGTTGGGTAAAAAGAAACTTCTCAGTCAATACTGGATGTAAAGAAAGCATCTGTAAATGAGGAAAAATGAAAAATTGTGTAAATCATCAATTTGAAGGCATTATTCAAATATTGATGATCTTCACATCTTTAATACTTTATTTTATATAGCCTTCTTCACTGTTTTAAAAAAATGTATTGTTTATTTATTTTGGTACTTGCCAGGCAGGCGCTGTGCTGCTGAGCTATATCGCAGGCCCTTCACTTTTATTTTAATTAGGTTTAGCGTCAGAACATCTTGCTGGGGTGATTTGACTGATGGTAGATTTAGCATGGTTTAGCAATAGTACCTCAGTTCATGAACTTAATTCGTGCCACAAGTCTGGAAAACATAGCCACATTCGTGTGTATGTGGGAAGTTGGCCGCAGTCGTGTTCATCACCTGATGCAGTTTGCAAACAAAACAAAATTTTGCTAAACGCTTTTGTTTGCAAACCAAGTTGTTCACAAACAGAAGTGTTCGTGAACTAAGGCACCACTGTATTTATTTTATGATTATTATTCAAGGATATGTTCTCCTACCACATTTCCAGATCATATTTTGTGTTTTTAATAACATAATGGTATTTTCTCCTTAAGTATTGCTTTTCATTATGAAAGTAACACATACTCATTTTATTTTATTTTTGTGTGTGTGTGTGTGTGCCGGGGATCAAACTCACGACTTTGTACTTGCCAGGCAGGCACTTATGCCACTGAGCTAAATCCCTGGCCCCACATTCTCATTTTAAAAATTAAAAAATGTATATCAAAAAACCTCACAGAAATACTCATAATCCATATATCCAAAGACAAATTTGGTAAACTTCCTTTGTCATTTCGTATCAGTGTCTAACTTTTTTAAAATACAAGTTAATTTTTAATTTGTGTACAATTTTGTTTTTATCCTGCATTCTTCTAAAATATGAGCCTGCTTGTCCTTAATTATCTTCAATGGTTTGTATAATATAAAGATGTTTTTTTCTTAAAAGAAAGAAAAGGAAAAGAAAGGAAAAATAAGCTCAGGGTCAAATTATTTAAGAAATTTATTTAGTGTAAAATTAGTGATGATGGCCGTTTTGTGGAAACTTTAGTATACTAGCATGTCCTAAGAAAGGTGATATTTAGATTGTTCCTGGTTTATTTATAGAACACTTTTCTTGTGACTAGATAACGTGAAGAATTTAGCACAATTTGGGAAAATTTGACAAGCGTGTACTTATTCTGGTATTGTTTTCTTCTTAGTGTCAATGTCTTACATTTCTCTTTTCTCAGATTTTATCTGGTAACAAGCTATTTAATACTAGATCATATTTGACCACCAGCTGCTCAGTACTATATCTTTGTTCATAGGATTGGTAAGTTTTTAAAATGTATTTTAAGTGAGTATTAAAATATAACACCACAGTAATGTGCTTTACTGGTCTGTCTGATCTGCTTGATAAGTTGGTGTGATGCATGGAAACTGAATGCCCCTGGTGGTGAGCTCTCCTTTTCCTTTAAATTGTTTTTGTACTTCAGATACTTACTGTTTTCCTCCAATAATCATGTTTACTTTTTCACTTAGCACCCTATACTGCTACTTTTTGCCTTCCTAGTAAGTTTCTCAAGCTTCATTCATTGGTATTTTATCAGTTGCTTATTGTATAAGTTTAGACATACTTATATGTAAGTAGACAGTGTCTTTCTATTATTTATTTTTCCAGCTGTTGGATGGATTCACTACTCATTAATAATTCCATGTAGTTCTTGCTCCCTACTGTCTTCATGCTGTCATCCTTCTTCAGGAAATCAAGTTTTCTGCCAGATTTTCATGTTCTTTACTTCTTCAGCAAAGTACATTGAAGCTTTATTAAGCTTTTGTTGTGTAATCTTTCTCACTGAACAGTTTTAGTTAGGAGAGTCCATGGAAGCAAATGTGTTTCTCCCCTTCTATCCATCCTTGGACCAAATAGGCACATTTTAATTGCTTTCTCAATGCTAACTTGTTACTTTTATGGAATGTGAATGAAATTCAAGAAAGCCAAGAAGGGATGTGAAAAACAGAGTTTGACTCTTGGATTATTTTAGATAATCTAATATTCCAGCACCGTGAAGTTATAGTTCTGTTTTAAAATAAAGTGTCCAGTTACATACTTAAGTAAGATATTTATAGGCCATGTAAATATACGTACACAACTTCAAAAACTATTTGCTTGGAAATTTTCATCAATAATAGATTACTAGGTATTTGAATAGTTATTCATCAGTAAAGTAACTTCTTTTGCCTTAAAGTTTTGGGAACTAGTCTTGTTTTTGAAACTATTCCAGTTAAGAAATCTACAATATACTGTTTTGGAATATGAAAGTACAGTGTTTTTTTTTTGAAGGTACAGTATTTGATGAGGAACATCGTATCTTTTTGGTGAAACTACCACAGTGCATTGTGACTATTTCAGGACAGAAACTGTAGTGTTTCCCTCACTCCCACCTCCTTCCCATATCTTCTTGTGTAACTTGTTAAACTACTCTTTATGCCCTTGGCACAAAGAAACTTTCCTATGTTCTGTTCATTCAGTTTCTTGATTTATTTATTGTCCTCACTTCCTTACTACTCATTCATTTCTTGAAAAAAATCAATTTTTCCATTTTTCTGCTTGGTTAATTCTTTATAGAAAAATAAACAAAGACAATAGCAAATGTGCACCTCATGTATTTCACCTGGAGTTTAGAGAAGAAGGTCATGACTAACGATTTGGAGGTAACAACACAGAAATTATATTTAAAACTGCAGGTCAATAAGATATATTGAGTGTAATATCTCGAGAGTACTGGTTACCAGTACTGTGTTTACTGCTTGCTCCAGCAGTTTCATTTTTCTGTCTTTGTTCATTTGGACAAATAACTATGATCCAACCAGGACAGCACCCTGCTTTCCATAATAATATTTTTACTGCATCGTGCTACTGTCTCATCCTGATGCACTCAGTGCTCATATACATCTTGATAGCAGTACCCTTTACATCTCCTTCCAAAATATGAAACATGGCAAGAGAATTAAACCAAGAACATCACCCTGAATTCTCAAGCATTTAAATGGAGCCCACTAATGATAATGAGTACTGGGCCAAAGGAGAGAGGACAAAGTTCCTAGTTATCACAGAGGTACAGAAAATAGTTTTTGGGAGGGATCATAGTGCAAGTGTTTCTCAGAGCCAGAGTGGCAAAGACTGCCTTGAAAAAATCTCTAGATGTTCACTTTCATTACTACTGAGGACTTGATATTCAGAATAGCTGGTCAGCTGTGGTACCACTAAGTACTGTCAGGAGATAGTTCCTAATGAGAGCTTACGGTCAGAATGGAAAGTGTGTAGGAAGGAGGCATGACCTGTGCATATACTTGTCATGACTTTAACCCCACTTCATCTTCTTACTTGCTTACTTTTCCCTGTTACTCCTGAGCTATTTTATGTACTTGAATAGTTTTGGTACCAAGTTTATATCCCTTGCTTGGAAGAAAATGTACAAATGCTGGGTGTGATTGGAAGGAGAGAAGGGAGCACTTGTTTTAGAAGGATGGCATTATCAGAAAAGAGTAGCCAGTTAAATTGATGAAAAGTCTTTCAGCCTAGTAGAATTGAACTTACTGAACTGAACTGTAGTCCTTCTAGATGGAATTAATATTCTGGTTAAATAGATTCACCATGCACTTAAATAGTATTGAACTATAAAATTAAATATGTAATAAGGATAATTTTCATACAGTCTGCTTTTTGAAAGTTGGAGGTGACATGCTGTAAGTTAATAATGCTCTACTGTTTAATTCTGTTGCTTTTTATCATGTTTAACTATCCTTAGGCAGGTTTGCTGATATTTAGGAGAATTGCAAATAACTGCCAACATATGTTTGCTATTTTAGTCGGCTCCAAAAAATAGGTTTTAAGGTATTATTGATCTGGCATCATATGACACACTTGGATAGACATCCTGATTTTCTGCTTGTAGTTTAGTAAGTGGAAAGCTTGTATATTTCTATATATTCTAGTAAATGCCTACATTTGATATTGTACCTCAAAAAGGTTTGATGCTGTAAATAAGAATGAGGAGGGCTGGGAATGTAGCTCAGTGGCACAAGTGCCTGCCTGGCAAGCACGAGGTTGTGAGTTTGATTCCCTATACCACCGCCCCCCCCCAAAAAAAAGAAAAAATGAGGAAAAAAGAAAAAGTAAAAAGGCAGGGATAGGAGAAATAGATGAAGAAAAGATCCTCATGACTGGAAAAAAAAAATAACAAACTTTGTTGCCCATTTCAGCCCTTTTCAGTTTTTACAAGTCGTTAAACTGGTTTGTTCTCTCCCTGTGTGCTCATTTTTATTTTGAAATGAAAACACTGAGTTGTTCTTGCAATCAGAATATAATGAGGCTCTTGACATTCTTTTACATTGCTGAGAAACTTTTATATTTAAAATGTTTTAAAAACCCATTAAAAATATAGGAAGCAAAGGAGATGGTTTGGAAGAGAAACTACTGAAGACTAGATATTTCAAAGTCGGTTTTATTTATTGTGTTTTAATGCCAGCCTTTAGTTTCCTCCTACAATGGGTATAACTTTACATGTCCCAAGAAAGACAGTTCTGCATTTTCTAAGGCAGATGAAATGTGGCAAGAGTGAGTTTTTGTTATAGTGGAATTGGCCTATTGGCCTCATAGAGAATAAGTGTTCTGGAAGTAGAAGATGATATTATTTGGATTTCTGTGAGGTTGTAAGACATGTTATTCTTTGTGCTAGTGTATTTCTTGGAGATTTGTTAAAACCACTAGGGTTTGGATTTTTTGTGGTGGTTGTTTTGAGATGGACAAGTGTTTGTATTTTGGTCCAGTTAATTGGTTTTCTTTCCGTTTAGCGAGGACTACTTCTTGAACCTTAGCTCTGGTCATGTACATATGCTGTCCCTTGCAGTTGCTGAAAGCAACAGTTAGCATGTTATTCTAGTTAAAGGCTTGTAGTTGAAAGAGCAGTGGGTAAAGTTCTGGAATGTAAAGGAAATCATAACAATCTGGTGGTAGAAGTATCGAGAAAGCTCAGAAGCCAGGTTTAATTAGGTAGCAGTACAAAACCGTTATCCCTTTCACAAAAAGGTGAGGAAGCAAGTAGCGAAAACAGTGGGCATTTATTTATCTGACTGGCTGCCAAGCCCAAGGCTGCAGGAGCCCTGCATTCTGCAGGCAGTGTGCATTTTTTAAAATACCCCTAAATGTTCCAGCTTTAAATAGCAACGAGTCTTCTAAAACGATGCTGCGTGCTGCAGGAGAAATGAAAGCGGCTGCCTTGGAGGCAGGAAGCCGACTAGCAGGATGCTTAATTATCGTGGAAGTAAGTGCTTGTTACTGTTGAGTGCAGCATGCAGTGAGCTCGGGTCCTCCTCAGTGTCAGAACGTGATTTGTAGACAATGCTGCTCTGTCAGCTCAATGCTGGTTCAGCAGCATCTTTCCAAACATGTATCTGGCAAGAATTTAAAGGCCACCTCTTGTGTAATTTACAGAGTCTTGGGAAAGATTCCTCTGCCTCTTTTTTCAGGATGTACGCAACCATGCAGGATTTTGTACTTAGAATCTGTGGCTCCTGCCTCCCGCCTGACGTGTTCATGAGGAAGTTCGTTTCCCTGCCCGTCACCTGGAAGGACGCTGACAGTTTTCTGTAATCTGTTGGGGACTGTGGAGAGGGCTGCCCAGAGCAGCGTTTTGTTTCTGCCACCATCGTAAATTAGCGCTGATGGGGTGGGGTGGGTTGTACTGCTTAAGGAAATGCAGGCATTTTATTAATTAGTGAAAGACTTCCAGCTTTAAGAGTAGATGAAACTAAGGAAAGCTTGGCAAGAGGTGGCGACGAATGCCCGATTCATTCTGCAATATTCCTCATCTGGGTAAGTAATAAAGTAAAGACAAATACAGAAGAGTGCTAATAATGATATAATGGCTCCAGTAAAAAAAAAATGTTTCTTTTTTCTGCTATATTTGCTCTTGCCAACTACGTTAATTCTTTGTAAGGAAACAAATGTTGAATTTAGAATATAGAAGGAGTTTCAAAATTAAGTGTTTCAGCATTATTCAAGAAAATCATTTTTCAGTTTTTAGTTTTGTCAAAAAACTGATTTTGTATTGCTCTGATTGTATGATTTTTGTTGGTTGTATCTCTAACTTCCGATCTGCACACTGGCTCGTGATGTTTTATATTATTAGAGGTCATTGGAGCGAAAGTCCAAACTTGAGGTAAGAGTCTCACTGCTGCAGAACAAGATGTTAAGTACTATCTCATTTTATGAAACACTTGAGTTAAGTTAAAATAGTAATACAGTAATCATTCAGTATAAGTGTTGGATTTTACTAAATGCTTTTACTTCTTTCTTTCAAACCTGCTTTACTGAAAATATGGGTCATGGAATTGTGAAGCACAATCCAGTATTGAGTCGTTTATTTTCATGTGCCTGATTTTGACAGTTGCATATTTGCTTTTAGATGTGTTTATCAAATGTTAATTCAAATTGTCCTTCTCTCTTTTTTAGAGAAACCATGGGATTATGGCAATCACAGAGTCCCAGTAATAAGAGTTCCATTCAGTTTTTTCTGAAAGAAAGCCATTTGTTGAAGTGAAGCCAAGGAACTATTGTGGATTACAATCTTTTTTAAGATCTGGATCTTCAGTAGTTTGAAAATCAGGCAACATTTAACCTTTTAAATGAAAAAACTTAAGATTTCATGCAACTGTTGTATTTTTGGGAAGCCATTCTCAAAAAGGGAAGTGCACATCTGAAACAGATATGATTCTTTCTGCAGGGATTTAAGTCTGATTATTTTTACATCATGACCAGCTTGAAACGGTCACAGACAGAAAGGCCTGTTGCCACTGACAGGGGCTCTGTTGTTGGCACAGATGGTACCCCCAAAGTCCACACTGATGATTTCTACATGCGTCGCTTCCGGTCCCAAAATGGTAGTTTAGGATCATCAGTTATGGCTCCTATAGGGCCCCCTCGAAGTGAAGGTTCTCACCATATAACCTCTACCCCTGGTGTCCCAAAAATGGGGGTTAGGGCAAGGATTGCAGATTGGCCTCCAAGAAAGGAAAACATAAAAGAATCTAGCCGTTCAAGCCAGGAAATAGAAACCTCAAGTTGCCTTGAGAGCCTGTCCTCCAAAAGCAGTCCTGTGAGTCAGGGAAGTTCTGTTAGCCTCAATTCCAATGACTCAGCCATGCTGAAGAGTATACAGAACACACTGAAAAACAAGACCAGACCATCGGAGAACATGGACTCCAGATTTCTTATGCCTGAAGCCTATCCCAGCTCCCCTAGGAAAGCTCTTCGCAGAATACGGCAGCGGAGCAACAGTGATATCACCATAAGTGAACTTGATGTGGATAGCTTTGATGAATGTATCTCACCCACATACAAGACTGGGCCATCGTTGCACAGGGAATATGGTAGCACATCTTCAATTGATAAACAAGGAACGTCTGGAGAAAGCTTTTTTGATTTGTTAAAGGGCTATAAAGATGATAAATCTGATCGAGGTCCAACTCCAACCAAGCTCAGTGACTTTCTCATTGCCAGTGGGGGCAAGGGTTCTGGTTTCTCTCTGGATGTTATTGATGGGCCCATCTCACAGAGAGAAAACCTTAGGCTTTTTAAGGAAAGGGAGAAACCACTCAAGCGACGTTCCAAGTCCGAAACTGGAGATTCATCCATTTTTCGTAAATTACGCAATGCCAAAGGTGAAGAACTTGGGAAATCATCTGACCTTGAAGACAACCGATCAGAAGACTCTGTCAGACCCTGGACATGTCCAAAGTGCTTTGCCCACTATGATGTCCAGAGTATATTGTTTGATTTGAATGAGGCAATAATGAACAGGCACAATGTCATTAAGCGGAGAAACACCACTACAGGAGCTTCAGCAGCAGCTGTGGCATCCTTGGTCTCTGGACCTTTGTCTCATTCAGCTAGTTTCAGCTCTCCAATGGGCAGCACAGAGGACCTGAATTCCAAAGGAAGTCTCAGCATGGACCAGGGAGATGATAAAAGCAATGAACTTGTGATGAGCTGCCCATATTTTCGGAATGAGATAGGTGGAGAAGGTGAAAGGAAAATCAGCCTGTCAAAATCAAATTCGGGCTCCTTTAGTGGGTGTGAAAGTGCCTCCTTTGAGTCTACCCTTACCTCCCATTGCACAAATGCGGGAGTGGCAGTACTTGAAGTACCCAAGGAAAACTTGGTGTTGCATCTGGATAGAGTGAAAAGATACATTGTGGAACACGTGGATCTTGGAGCATACTATTACAGGAAATTTTTTTATCAGAAAGGTGAGTAGAGGTGGTCTGTTTTTCAAAAATTTTCTTTTGCTGTATACTCTGAAAGAATAATATATTAATGTTTTTAGCAGTATGATAGTATTTGCATGGATATCTTTCTCAGTGGAAAGATATTTAAATACCTCTTTGTTGTAGTTTATTTCTTTTACATTTTTAAACTATTTTTAGTTTATTTAGTTTATTTATAGTTTTATTTTTAAACTATTCTCCTTTCAGGAATACAGATGTCTTGTATGTTAAATATTAAATTTGAAAACACCTTTCATTTAGCAGATAAAATTACAATTTTTGTTGTGCATTTACTCTGTCGCTTCTGGGATGAATGTGTAAAGTTGAAAACATTTTACATATAGCATTTTAAAAAAGATTACAAAAACAATTTTAATGCTTCCTTTCTGTTAACACTTTCTGCAGTTAGTCTAGGATTTCTTTGCCACTTCAGTGTTATTGGTAAATGGAAATTACATGTGTTCTTATTTCATAGGGACATCAGTCAAATTAAATTATATTACTTCACAGATCAAATCTAGGTCTTCAGTTTGAGTAGAAACAATCACAGAAAAGGAAAGTGAGTTTAAGATATTGGCAGCTTTCTTTCTAGATGTGTGTGTGTGTGTTTCTGTGTGTGAGAGAAACAGGGAGAGAAAGAGAGACAGAGAGAATAGTTGAGATACAGTCTGTCATCCTCTTAAGAAAGGCACTGTGATTTACTGAGAAGTAATATAAATGAACTCTTCAGAGCTTTCTAATAGAGTTTCTTGAGTAGCATTGTAGTTGAGGGATGAGTTTCAGTCATCCAGATACCCAAGCTGAATGCTCACCAAGGAAGGTGGTCTGTTACATCAGCAGTATCTGTGGCCATGGAAAGAGGCCTGGGGTATGAGAGGCTCCCTACTCTGAACCCAGTGTTTTGAATTCCCACCTACTGTTGTAGGGCTTTAAATGCTATTTAGATTTAGTCTTCTGAATGAAGTTTAATTTCAGATCTGGTGCTCACTATAGCTGTATGACATTGTTCCCTTTAGGGTAAATTTATCTTAAGATTATTACATGATGGACTCAAGGTTTATTGACAGAAAGGGCATTGTCTCATTATTAAATACCTGTGTCTTTTCTCATTCCTGAGTATCTGTGGCATGGATCCTAGAATCAATGCAAATAAAAACCTGTCTTTCCGTTTCTTTTACTACCAGTATTGGAGCTTGAACCCAGGGGCTTTACACTAACTCCTCAACCCTTTTTAAATTTTTGAATTTTGAGATAGGGTCTTCCTAAGTCATTAAGTTTTTCAGCTCAGACTTAAACTTTGATAAACTGCCTCAGCCTCTCAGAGTGGTAGGCTTATGGGTGTGTGCTGTCACACCCTGTGTCTTTTTTTTTTTTTTGGTACCGGGGATCGAACTCATAGCCTTGCGCCTACCAAACAGGTGCTTAGGCCACTAAGCTAAATCCCTGGCCCCCCAGTGTCATTTTTAAACTGTATTTTCTCAGAATAATTTTCTGGAATTCAGAGTTTAGAATTATGTTTTTGTTACACTGACCTTTAATGTACAGGATTTGTTAGCTTCACAGACTTAGTATTTAGAGCCAGTGGTTTTTAAATATGTAGTAGTGGACACTTTTCCTACGAAACATTCTAATAATGGATATTTTGTTGCACTTACGTAGTAGGCATTGAGCTAAGCATTTGGCTGTGACACATATTTTTTCATTTCAGCCTCTTGGTGTCCATGAGTTCAGTACTATTGTTAATTCCATTTTCCAGATGAGCAAACTGGGGTTCAGGTGCAACATTGCCCTGCAGCTAGTAAGTCTTGCAGCCTAGACTTCCCTTGTGTAATCTCTGAACATAGTCATGTTCTCCATTATTATTCTCTGATCTGTACTTATGTTATACTAAGGGAGAGGGAAAACTTATTTGAAGTATTTTATCTTTCAAAAGCATGGAATAAAACTTTGAAGATTTAAAGTCCAGAGCAGTCCTGCTTATTCATAACAACTCATAAATTTAAAGGCCACTAATTCAGCAGTTACTAATTTGGAGGATGGAAAGTACTCTTATGCAACGTAAGTGGAATTGCTTAGTTGAAAGCAGTTAAAACAGGGAATTGGTTTTAAAATGCATATGTAAAATAGTGTCTTTCTCTTAAAATAAAAATATATTTGTCTACCTCTTGTGAGTCTAAGGGTTTTTCTGTGACAAATGATCCTAGTCTTTTAAGATCTACATTGTACTAATCATATAAAGCACAAGAACAAAATATCATTTGCTAGACATTAGCAATCTCAGCACAGAATGTGTTTCAAAAATTTTTTTCTCATTTTCCATAGCTGTCTTGCCCACTTCTAATTTAATAGCTTTTAATGGCTTGCTTATATCCTTTCCAAAACCTTCAATTTACATTTATAGAAACAACATCTTTTGTACCCATATTTCATCAGATTTCATCATAGTTAATTTTCATAATTAATATAACAAGTCAACTAGCATCAGCTGGTCTAGGATGATGCAGTGAACTCTGTCAGTGTGCAGTCCAGTTGGTGGGAGCAGAGAGTACACAAGGCACAGGGATGGTCTGCTGGCTTGCTGGTGCCAGTGACCCCTCACTGGCATGTTGCCAAAGTAGTGGCCAGCAGTGATAATCCAGGAAACTGGTCCAAGGAAAGTCAGTCACAGAGAGTGACTGCTTTCAGGGCTCTGCTCGGTTCACACCGTGTAGAACTTGTCAGTTAGGCAAGTCATTCATCACAGTATGGTAATAGCTCTGAGAAGCATTATATGAAGCAGAAATCAAGCCCCTTACATATAATTGTATGTTTTAAAACTTATCTGTATTCATATGGCAATATACAAATATTTAAATAATTCTGTCGTAACTTTTTTGCTATCAGCTTTTACTCACCAAAATTAGTGCCCTAACTCATTTTGCCTTGACAGAACCTTAAAGCAAGTCCTCTTTTTGAAGGAGTTTAGCCGGGTTGGATGAAGTTTACCCTCCCAGCCTAGTGCCCACCTCACCCTGTTCATCTCTAGTTTCTGTAATGTTTAACATGTGCCCGACTCTGTTGTGGCTAAGCCTCTGAGGGGAAAAGCTACTGAAATACACTGTGGTCAACATTATATGTAAAATTTCAGCTGACAAATATTGTAGTTTTTTATGAACATTGTTTTGCAGATACAGACTTCAGAGGACATTCAGTTCCAACATATAAGACAGTAATGCTGAACCTTTTAAAGCTTTCAATGATACAAACAGCCTGGTGTGCCACATGTGCCATAGGTTCACTACCACTGGTGTTAGCCAAGTTCATTGCTGGAAAAATGCTGGGGCAATAGAGGAACCTTAGTGTTTGGACTTACTAAAACAGGCAACAGACATGCCATTAATGCTCCTCCTTCCCGTCTTTTCTCTTGCCATCTCTCTTTGTGTGTGTGTGTGTGTGTGTGTGTGTGTGCGCGCACGCGCACGCATGTGTGTGCGTGCACGCACACGAAGGCGTGGGTGAGTAGGTGGGGTTATACTGAGATTTACCCAGGATGAGACAACAGTAACAGCATAGCACACATTGATGGTATTACTGCTTTTTGTTTTGTGTAGCCCTCTTGCTTAATCAGAGGACATCATTGTGAACCTGTCATTTTGGTCAAAATTTCAGTGGTATCACTATAGCTTCCTTGGAGAGACACAGGATTAGATAGTAGGGGATTCATTTTGACCTGGTCATTTTCTTTGGAGTATATATATTTTGTTTTTAGTTTTTATTTAGTCACCATGATCCAAATAACAAGGAGATTTCTAAGTGGAAAATCCTACATCATAGAATAATTAAATTTTGCTTAGAGCTAGTATGGGTTATTGCCTAGCCATGACTTGCCTCATTTTCTGTGGCCCCACAGGACTTTTTCAGCTTTTCACCAAATGTGCAGTTGTCTGTGAGACATACTCATTTTTAAAAATGTTTATTTTTTGTTAGTACCATGTTTGCAATACTGTAATGATCACATTCGTTGTGGGGCTTTGGTACATATACATAAGATGTCTCAATTCTGTGAGGCATATTCTTGAATCTCATTTGAGGGATGCATTAAGGAAAAGACAGAGAAGCCTATAGATTTCCTTGGCAGAGGCATTTGTTGCACCATTGGTCAGTAGTATTGATAGGCTTGTGTGTATGCCAGGTGGAGTATTGTTCTCAAAGTCAGGTTACTGAAGAGGCCATGACAGGGCCTAACCTATTTCCCAGTAGCTGGGAGAAACTACTATAATAGTTCAGAGCTCAGCTAAGAATATTTACCCCTTCTACAAAGAGGGTAACCTAATGCTTGTGCATTTCATATTCTGATAACTCTAAACCACCAGATTTTATTCCTGCTGCTCACCTCCCTCCTGATACCCTCTCCCTCTGCACAGACATTAGGTTTTGTAGTATGATTGACACTAGGATTATCAGTTTGAGAATGCATGTTGGATTTCAGTTGCTACTTTGAAGTTATTTTCTTTCTTTACTACTCATTGTCTGGTAATCAGCCATCTTTAACATCCTTTCTTTAGAATATTGCATGTATCCTGTGTATCAAAGTGATAGTTTCAGCACTTTGATGTATTCTCAGTTTTGCTATCAAGAACTGTTCTTCAAGTTCCAGTCTGTTAAATGAGCCTCATTAGCAGCTATTGCAAGTTTTAGAGGATTATTTTATAGTACATAGAGTACATCAGAAAGCACAAGCAAATAGAAAAGTGGTATTTCTAGATTGAGACCCAAGCAGCCACATTAGCTTCAAACTCCTAACTGTGGCCTATAATAATAAATAGTTAAAACTGCACCACTCTGAAATAACTTACTGAAATATACATTATTTCCCTAGAATATAAGCTTTTTTCTTAAGTTCTTGTGTGTGTAAACACATCTTTTACGGATGAGTATGAGCCTTTGCAGATCTAATACTTAGGATAATTAACTAACCATGACATGACTACAGCTGCACTATGCCAGGTATCTGTGCACATGTTAACAGTTAGTAGATGGCTCGAGCTTAGGTCTCTGTTCTTCATGTGGAGTTGTCTTTTTATTGTTTTCAGTAGAGATGCAAATGAAGAAAGTGCTCAAGTATAACCAGTGTGACTTTTTGTTTTGAATCCTTGCCTAAAGTGGCCAGACCTGGAACATGACTCTCTCACTTATCTGTGAGGAATTAAATAAGGCAAGAGTCATCAATGCAACATTTAAAATCTGACAAATCTTTTCATTTTATTTTTTCTCACACTTTTATTAGTACATATTTATTATACAGATTGATGAGTGTCATTTTGACTGATCTATGCATGCATAGACTATACTTCCATCATTCTTCCCCACCTCAGTTTCACATATTCTTGGTGGTGGGGTTAATGTTTGTATTTTGATCATATTCATACCCCGTATTACCTACCCTTACACCACCTCTTTTTCTCCGTGTTCCTGTGGAGCAAACAGCTTAAAAAAGAGGGTCGTCCTAATAGAGGAGGTAATGCCTTACATCAGGAAAATAGTTTTTTAAAAATCATCAGGGAACACCATATAGCTATGTGCAGTTTTTAAAAAATTTGCTTATTTTTATGATTTTTTCTTTTAAAAGAATCATTCTAGCCAGGCATGATGGCTCATGTCTGTAATTCCAGCACTTAGAAGGCTGAGGCAAGAGGATTGCCACAAATTCGAGGTTAACCTGAGTTACATAGTGAGTTCAAGGCTGGTCTGAACTACAGAGCGAGACCCTGTCTCAAAACAAACAAACAACTTCTATAAATACAGGAATATTAGGCTTGAGAAAAACTATCGGATACCTTACCATGTAGAATTTTTGAAGAATATTTTGTACCATGTTTGGTTTTCTGACATGGGTAGGTTTCTTCAGGTAAGTGATAAGCTCCAGGGAATACATCTGTCCTCTTGAGCCATGCCTTGCTCTATGCTCTTGAACTTTGCAGTTAATTCTTTCAAACTTAGTAGTGGAAGGTTTAATACATGCGTTATAATTTATTTTAATTGTCCTCTATGTTTTACTAAGATTACATAACAGTATACCTCATTTAAAGGTAGTTCTGTATATATTCCTTCACAGGGAGATTTGAGGCACGAAGTAAGTTCTTCAGAAACTAACCTAGGAATGTATTCCACTACCATCCTTTATTTGAGACAAGGTCTCACTCTGTTGCCCAAACTGGCCTTGAACTCCTAGGCTAACATAATCTTTCCTCCTTAGCCTTCTGAGGAGCATGTGCTGCTGAACCCAGTTTGCTTCTAACTGCTCAGGGCTTACAGCCCATTAGGTATAAGGTCTACATGTTTGTTCCTTTGAAAATAAACTTCCTCCCCTTTGATATGAACTGTGTAACCCAAGATGGCCTTAAACTCGCAGCAATCCTCCTGCCTCAGCCTCCTGAGTGCTGGGATTACAGGCGTGCACCACCAGGCCTGGTTTACAGTATGAAATTTATTCCAGTTAAGGCAAAGAATAAGCTATTAAACATTAGGTTTGTCTTAGGAAAGTCTAGAATCTTTTTGCTCTGTCTGGTACTAAATTCATTTAGACAGTATAATTCTTGGATTTATTCTTATTTCCTTTTTTTTTATTTTAAAGAGAAAAAATAAAAACAGTTTCAAAACGGGCTAGTAGGAGAGTAACAATTAATATACTGCATATTGTTACCTTCAGAGTAGTTATTCAGAGTATAAGATACGGGAATGAAATATTGTCCAAACAATATTAGCACATTCTTTCTTTTCAGTAAACTAAGAGAAACTAGCCGTGTTACTATCTTAACTGCCTTGTGTGTAAATATTTTTTTTCTTTTTCTCTCTTTCCCCATTCCCCCATCATAGTTTGTCTTTTCTTTTGGGAAGTTTCTTCCTAATTCATAGTATCTGTTGTACAACTTGGATCTTATTTACTTGTTCAGTTTCTCAGGCTAGTGAGACAACAGGATGTTTACAGATGGATTATTTACTTTTTACATTTCAATTTTTAAAATTTTTGTCACCTACAGTGCTCATCAATTTTATCTTCCAGACAAGAAATTGGTACATGGCTTTGTATATTCTAATATTCAATCTTTTCACTGGGTTTAATTTTCATTTTTTTTTACCTGAAAGCCTATTATTTTTGTTTTCCTATCGTGATTTTTCATAATAGCTGTTCCCTATTATATCGGCCATCTTTTTCTATGGATAGTAATTTGAAAACTTTTGTTCTAAATTCTTTTGCTTGTGTACTCTGTGTTTTCTGGTTGTATCACATCTCCTCCCCTACCCTTCTTGAATTGCCTGCTGTTGTTTTCCCTTAGTTGTGAACAGATCTTGATCATGATTAGATGGCGGCTTGAGTTCCTTGAAGCTCTGTAGGATTCTTTAGCCAGCTGGCCTCCTCTAACATAGTAGGACTGAGGCACCTTAAGAATGGAGACCATAGGTTAAGATCGTCAGTAAATATTTTACAAATGAATGTGAATCTTCTGGGCTGATGGAAAGAATAAAATATATTGATCACAGTGGTGGCACAAGCCCATGTTTTCAACTCTGGAGGTTGAAGCAAGAGGTTTGCAAGTTAGAGGCTGGTCTGGACAACAACACAGTGGTATGCTGCCCTCAACACCTACCCCAACCCCCCCTCAAAAAAAAAAAAAGAAAAAAGAAAAATATTTTTTTAGTTGAGGAGCCAGTGTATCTTGTACTTATTTATTTACTTATTTTTTTGTGGCACCAGGGATTGAACTCACAACCTTGCGCCTGCCAGGCAGGCGCTTAAGCCACTGAGCCAAACTCCTGGCCCTAGTTTTTTGAGACAGGGTTGAACTATGAAACTCAGGCTGGCCTCACGTTGTATCCCAAGCTGGCCTTGAACTCACAATGCTCCTCCTACCTCAGCCTCGTGAGTGCTGGGATTAAAGTGCCGGGCGCCACCACGCCTGGCCAGGGTATCTTGTATTTATAGCATCAAGTAGGGAGAAGTGGGGGCCATGGCCTTTGTGTTACAGTTCAGACACGAAATAATACCTGCAATTCTTTTTCACTAATGAGACCCCACAAACAAGTCTGTGTGTGGCTCTGGCAGTTTTGTGGAAATTAACCCAAACCACTAATTGATCCCCACAGATACAAAGTGCCATTACTGATTCTGACTTTTACTGTTGTAAACTATAGTAGAGACAACTGATGGTATGTTTAAGACTGTGGTCCTCTTGACTACTTTGAGTATCCACGCTGTTTTTGAACATTTGCTAGAGATCACTAATAAGGTGTTTTTGTTGTTTGTTTTGTAGTGCCAGGGGTCTTGCAGTGCCGCTCACATGCTAGGCAAGCCTTTTACTATTGAACCATACTATTCTTTGTGTTTTTTGTCCTTTAACCATTTTGATGCAATTTATTTATTTATATTTTTATTTTTTTGTGGCACCGGGGATCGAACTCACAACCTTGCACCTGCCACGCAGATGCTCAAGCCACTGAGCCAAACTCCCAGCCCTAGTTTTTTGAGACAGGGTCACACTATGTAGTTCAGGCTGTTCTTGCACTCATGTTGTAGCCCAAGCCGGCCTCGAACTCACAACGCTCCTCCTACCTCAGCCTCCTGAGTGCTGGGATTAAAGGCGTGCGCCACCACCCCCAGCTTGATGCAATTTATTAATGTAAACGTAACTCCATAATGAAGTTTACCCTTTCTAGGGCCAGGTTTTTGTTTGTTTTTGCTTTTGTTTTTGAGACACGGTCTCACTCTGTAGGTCACCCTGGCCTTGAACTCAAAGCAATCCTCTCACCTCAGCTTCCCAAGTGCTGGAATTACAGGCGTGTGTCACAATGTCCAGCTCAAATACTGTGTTCAACCCCAAACAATATGCAGTTTTGCAAGTAGGCTGGCTCACTTTTTAAAAGTTACTTATAGAAAGAAGTTTCATCTCAGAATCCTAAACACTATGTAAGTATCATCAATTACTCTTATGCAACAGTAATTACCAGTTTAGTGCAGAGATTTGGGACAGAATTCTGGCATGTGGTCAGTCCTATGTAAATGTCTCCATATATTACTCTGACCTTCTTTTGATTATGATGCAAAATCTTAAGCTATTTAGTTATTGGATCCTCAGACCTTAAAATTAGGATGAGCCCTTTAAGTCCAGAGACTGAGAATCTTTGAGTAGTTTGTTTCCAGGAAAGAGAGTCATTTAAGTGAAAGGCCTTTTATTATTTTCTTTTGGGCAAACCTGAGAGACAGACAGAGACAGACAGGGAAACTGAATCCCCCAGGGCTTTCACCTTTCCCTCTCCCTTCTCCTCCCCTCTCCTCTCCTCCCCTCCACAGTTGTCTACCTAGGTTTCAGTTTTTTGCAGTTTTCTTCTATTTTATTTATTTATTTATTCATTCATTTTGGTATCAGGGATCAAAGTCACAACCTCGCACCTGTCAGGCAGGCACTTACGCCATCGAGCTAAATCTCCGGCCCTATTTTTTGAGACACTATGGAGTTCAGGCTGGCCTTGAACTCCCTGTGTAGCACAGGCTGATCTGGAACTCACACCAATCCTCCTGCCTCAGCCTCCCGAGTGCTGTGATTAAAGGCATGTGCCACCATACCTGGCATCTATTTTATTTTTTTATTAGTACATAATGATTACATTCTTTGTAGGGAGTTTGTATTTTTGCATAACACACCTTTATCTCCTTCCTCTTCCCCAACTGCAAAGTAGAATTTTTTTTTGCTTTGTGACTTTATCTTATCTTTTAATAATCTGTAGTTATAATGAAATACAGTAAATTGTACAAAAATAAGAAGCATTTGAACCCAATAGGAAAGATAAACATTTTCATTGAAACTTGTGCTATGGTGAGCAGTTTTACTGCTTTCATCCAAATTCTGTTTGAATGAAAATACTGAATCAAAGTTCATATCTATTACTTACACTGACAGTGGTATACTTGTATTCCACCAAATAGACTGTTTTAACAAAAAATAGTTTCAAATATTAAACATGGTGAAATAATTCTAACAAGCTGGTAGAGTTGTCACTATTCCATTCTTTGGTCTGCTGATGTAATGAGACTCAAATCTGTGAACTTATTACATGTAGTTTAGCATTCTTTTTCTACAGTACTTATGTGTCTTGTAGAGAAAATGGAAAAGCTTTTATTTTTCCTTCTGTGTTGTCAGTTAGGGTAACTCTAAGATTAGGATTTGAATATTTTTGTGACTCTAACATATATTGCCATACTGCTTTCTAAAATGGTTGCTACCAATCCAGAGTGCCGCTAGCAGTGTATAAATATATTATAGCTCTACTCAGGGTTGTTTTTCTTATTTCTGAAAAATTGTTTCTAATTGCGTTAGGCATGACATAGCAGCTAAGTTTTGCTTGCTTTATATTTCTTTATGTTTATGATGTTTCTTTTCCCTATTTAGTTTTAATTATAAAGAAATATTTTAAACCACAAGTTTCAACTGATGTGTTATTTAAAAATGAAAATGTATTTTTGCTGTTTATACTTACATTCAGTTTACAGTATGCTCATGTCCCTGTGGAAATGTACAATAAAATATTAATATTTAGTTTATAGGTATCATGAAAACCAGTATGAGCAATTCAGAAACTGTTACTTGGATCCTGTGACTATATTTTATTTTTCTCTTTTACATTTAAAATAACCACCTTAAGGTTTTTTTGCCTGTGTACATGTGTATGCACAGTTTATAGGCAGACAATCTGTATCTGAACTAATTATGTGGAGGTTTGAACTATTAAGTATCTCCCTTCTTTCAGAATGTGTAATTTCTATTATTATTGTAAATGTATCAGATAAAAATGTAACTACTTTTATGGAATGTTACAGTAATGACAGAATTCTTTATAGGCACTCTTTGTGCAATCCTTGTTAAAACTCAGAAACCAGAGCTAATAAGAAGACCAGGTGTTTGTTGCATGTGACCAGTGGAACTAGGATAGGAATCAGCTATATACAGATACAGCATTAGTGTCTCTCCCTTTCAACACAGCAAAACATTGCCTGTGTAGCACATCAGGGAATATTCTTACATGTGATCTGACTAGACAAACAGTGTATCCCTTTAGGCAATAAATTTTGTTTTACTATTTTTATTCGTAATAAAATTTCAGAAGGTTTGGGGAACACAATGATGTGTAAAATTACTGAGCAAAGGACCTTTGAAGTCAGTAGCTAAAATAATGTTTGAATTTGTTAATATTATATGACCTGTGATGCATCATCTCTAAATCATAGTTACCACATTTGTTAAAAAAAAGGGAAAGAAGTGCCTATGGTCAATGTGAAAATTAGAGTGTTTGGCAAACTGTTTTTGCTTTGTGCACTGTATCATTCAAATATAGTGGATTGTAATGTTTGTTTTCAGCATTCTGGTGTGTTTGGCTCTAAAATGTTACTATATTTGGTGGTGTAGTATCAGTATTTAAATTCATACATCTTCAGCTTTACCCATCTCATTCCTTCCTCTTTTTTTCTTGATTTTCCTCATACTGAATTTCCTCATCAGAGTCTTCCTCGCCTTTCCTTAACACTCCTCATCTGTAACTCCCCTGTTCTTGTTTCCCTTCCTCTCTAAATTTTTTTTACCCTGAAAGACAGACAACGCTGACTGTGGATCTGACTGGAAGAGCTCCCTGCAATGGATACCTGTCTCCACTAGCCAGGAGTAAAGGTAGATGGATGGTAGGGGGAAGATAATGCTATATCAAGGAAGCATAGAAGCACTGCCCAAAGGTCAGAGCACTGAGATACAGGTACAGCCTTCCAGTGGAATTGAAGGACAGACAGAGCCAAGTGTGGCCAGAGGAACCAGGCTCTGGATATAAAGTCTGACTTACATGTCTTGAGGTCAGAGTCTAAAAACTCTTAAGAGTGACTTGCTGAATTTAACTCTTCTGTACTGGAAGGGCACACACTGTGTTGGATTTTGAGTTAGATAAATTAGGGTTCATGTCAAAGATATTTTTCCTGTCTTTTCATAATCCTTAAGAGCAGAAAAACAGACTAGACAGAAACAAGGTTTTCATTATGAGAACAGTTTTTATTCAAATTGGAGGACTTTTAGAACAAGTAAAATCTGATTGTGATAGTAGTAAATTTAACACGGGAAACAGAACCAGCATCTCCATCTGTGCCAGTAGAACTGACGTCGATGAAGGCTGACTGGAAATGCTGTTTTAGATATAATAATAAAGCTATTTTTCAGTTGAAAAAAAAAGTGTTTCCACACAGACGCTTGCATTCAAAAAGTCTTTCCAGCATTATCAAACCAGATATGGGTTTGTTTATAGATTGATTCTCAAGAATGTGTATGAAAGCAATTTTCATTACTATTCTCTCATCTCAAAAATATTTTTGTAACTGGGAAAAATTGCGCAAAAATATCAAGTTTTGATTGTGATACTAAAAAAAGGCCGATCATTAATTTTGTAGTTTTTATTAGCAAAATAGCCTTTATTTTCAGTCTTTTATTTTATGTAGGTATTTATTTTTAAAACCACACTTTTTAATTTTATCTGCAAAATCATACTAAACTGATTGATTTTATATTTTTACAAATTTATTTTATTATATTTCAAATTTTTGTTTCAGATATATTAAATATTTGGTTTCAGTGATTCATGCTGTGAATTCTTAACACTTTTAAGTAAAGTATTGGTATTGCTATGCAAAGTAAAGATTTTCATTTTGTACCAGTATTGTCATGGTTATCTAGGCAATACTTGAGATGATATCTAAAAGATGAGATGACTTAGTCAAGTGAAAAAGGGTTGTGGGAAGCATGTCGTAGGCAGAATTTTTCAGATGTGAGTTTGCACATCTAAGAGAGAAGGCAAGTATAGCGGAGGGATGAGAAAAAGGGCTGAGTGAGGATGCAGTGATAGCCTGGTAACAGACTGCAGGGATCTTTGGGAATCCAGAAAAGGATTTTAATGGTGGTGGCCAGTCAGATTTGCATGTTAGAAGGATCATCGAACTTATGTGAATATGTTAGATAAAAAAGCAAACCAGTTATTACAGTCAAATGAGTAGGATAAATCAGAAACAGTAGGTTGGATAAGAAAAATAGATTTGAGAGATATTTAGGAAGTAGCATTCACAGGCTATAGCAGTAGATCTTGCCTGAGCATCAGTGTGAATACAGTCACTGGAAGAGGGAGAGAGCTGAATAGATGGGAAGGTGCTGGTTTCACTTTTGCAGACACCATGGGGCAGAGTTTCATCAGGTAGAGATCTGGGACTTAGAGAAGTCTGGAGGGTACATTTTAGAACATTGTCAGCATTGAGATATCAGCAGTTGAAGTTCTGAAAGTGTGGTTAAAGGAAAATCAGAAGAGGGTGATGGCATAGATATCAGGAAGTAAGAGTGTCTCTAGAAAAGTCAGTGATTGCCTGTGCTAGAAGTTATGGATAGTTTGAGTAAATAAGAACCAAAAATACCATTTGTTTTAATTTGAAAGTAGTCATTGGTGACCCAAAAGCCAACTCTTTCAGAGGTTTCCCAGTGGAAGAAAGGACAGGGAAGGTAACTCTTTAGTTCTGAAGAAGAATGATAAGGAGTCAAGGGTAAGCTGTATAATAAAGAGGAAGGAGAGAGACTTCAGCCCAGCAATGGTGACAATGCGCATGTAAAGGAAGAAGTTAAAGAGGACAATCAAGGCATCAGGATTCCTGGAAAGGTAGAACGAACAGAGACCAGGCTGTCTTGGAGGTTAGGCTTTGTATTATAGGAAGATGGATGGTGATGGGTAATGGGGAAGTTTGCTTCTGAACTGGCTTATTTTCTCTGTGATATAGACAGTATTGTCATTAGCTGAGTTTGAGGAGAAAGTAGATAAATGTGAGGTTGTTGAAGGAGAATAGAGAATGTTTGAAACGTTAGCTCTGCAGGAGCAGAGAAAGTGAGGTACCCAGGAAACACTTGAGGACCAGAATGAGTTGAGTTTATTGATGAATTGATAATAGCCCTGTGTTTTGGTGAATTTCACCAGGAGCGGAGTAGCAATCCCACCTGCCCTTCCTGAGACAGATGGGGTATTATTTGAAGAATATCTAGTGTTGGGTTTCAATGGAGGCTGTGAAGTGTAAGAATGACATATAATGACTATGATTCTCACTCATGTTTGATGCATCCACTGTTGTTCCATGCTGCTATGTTAAAATTTCCTCTGAAGTTACTGAAGTATGTTAATTGAACCTCTTTGCTCCTTAGCAAATGGCCCCAGACGGTTGTCTTGTTTTTCTTTAAGTTCTTGTCCGCTTTTTTATACTATTTCTGTCTCCTCCCTTTCTGTTTTCTTCCTTGTTGTCAGTTGTTCTATCACATTGCTGTCTGCATGCAAGTCTCTATCAGCCCTACACCCTGGACTTTGTCAACATCTGGACTTATCTCACCTCTGAAATAAAGCCGTGGGCTTGAAGACCTGAGAACCAAGCTTGTTAGAATTGTGTGCAAAGTAAGAGTAAATAACCTGAGTGTGATTCTCATGTGCTGTGTTTTGAGGATGTACATGAGTGTTTGTACATGGATTTTGTGACATGTATCAGGTTGTTTCTCAGTTGTTCATATGAGATATTTGTTGCCTGAATCTCCATTGTGTTTTTTTTTCTTATTTTGAATTTCCATGGATTATAATATTCTTAGAGAATCATCAATATTTATGATCATAATTTTTCTAATCATGCTTTAATACTTGCACAGTATCTTTATACACATTATCTAAAAATTTTAAAGCCACATGATTAGACACATTATGCTATTATTCATTATTATTCTCATGGATTTTCAAATACTTGTATATTTTGTATGGAAATAACATGTATTCTTAAGTATTTATGCATTTTGTATGCAAATAATGTACCATTTCACAACTTGGTCGTTTAGTCATGTCACATGTAAATGAAATAAAACAATGTAAAGAACATATTTTGGAGGTTGTAAAATTACTTATTTACTAACAGTTTTCATATATTTCTGTGTTGTGTGAACTTCTTCATCTGTGAACATCTCATGTACATATCAACAATTTTAAGTTTTTAAAGAAGTATATACTTGGATGCCCAGTAAATATCAGCTTAACATTTTCTGTAAGTTAATTTTGATTTCCACTCTCCTTCTTGTGAGAAGGTAAACTCCACACGTATCATTTGGAGACTTCTTTCTATCCCCAAGGTTATGCAAAGAGTTGGAGTCTTGGGCAGTTGAACACATGGAGTTGAGGTCAGTGACTCATTGTTCATCTGGCCATACTGGTCACCTAAGAGCAGCCTACTCTCCCAACCCTAGTCATGCCCCTCAGATCTTCTAGTTTTTCTGGATGCCTTTTTGTGCTCTTGCGTGGAAACCATTAGGCTCCTGCCTCCCTGGACCCTCTGAAGGTCTTTCCTTTGAACTACTACACCTGACATGGGTTATGTGTAATTGAAAGGCTGCTCGCTCATTCCCTTCCATACCTTGCTCTTCTCTCCAACCCAGGATCATCACAGGAGATGATATCCCTCTCTCCTCAAACTCTGTATGCAATAGGTTTAGGACGTCTATTTTAAACAAAAGCTAAAAGAAACTTTTTCTTAGAGAATTGCACACAATATAGCCTGATGATGGCACATAGGGATAAAACACAAATTTCTTTTAGAAATCACCAAAGAGTAGTAAAAACTTAGCAGGCCGTTTCTGTTCAGTGTTATCTCCTTGGGATGGAAACCTGTGTAGCTTTTGTTTTTATAACTCATTGAGGACTATTAATGTTTGTTAAACTTGCCTACATTTTATTGATAGGGAGTGATGATCTTAAATGCTGAGCAGAATCTAACATTTTCAAGTATTAGTAAATTTTCTAATTATCTTTTATCTTATTTTACCTAAGAACACTGGAACTATTTTGGGGCTGATGAGAATCTTGGTCCAGTGGCTGTGAGCATTCGAAGGGAAAAACCAGAAGAAATGAAAGAAAATGGATGTCCGTACAACTACCGAATAATTTTTAGAACTAGTGAGGTAAGTTGCAAGTGAAAAAGATTTTAGGCTTAATTGAAGTGGGACAAAATGAAACAGTAAGAGCAACTGGGTTCCATGGCACAGGGCCAGAAATGTCCTTGTGACTTAAAAAAAAGGGGGTCCTCTGTTTACTCTAGTGGTGATAGAGGTAGACAAGACAGGTCTGGATCTGTTCTTTTAGCCTAGTTCTGGAGAGATGCAATAAGTGAATGGGAGTTTTGCTTCAGAGAAAGCTATGCCCATGAAGTGTGCTTCAAGCAAATTGGAACCCTCAGAATTCCACATGGGATATATTGTGTATCCTACGCAGGCTAACTAAAAAACATTCAGCCAGCCAGCTTGAGGTACCAGGCACAAAAAGATGAGAGACAGCCACGTAAGACTTAATTTGGTCTTCTAAACTATTCTTTAAGGCATGCTTTGAGCTTATTTTGCTGTATCTAGTATCTATTTTTTAAGGCCTAGGACACAGAGTATTTGAACTAGAGGTTAATTGTAAGTAAACAAGCTCTTTGAGCTCTTTAGGACTATAAATACACATAATAAATAAGTTTATTTTAAGATGAAGCTCTGGTTAAAAAAGAAGGAAAAATAAAATTGCTGACAAAGAATTTTTTTTAAAACTTGTGCACAAGATTGGAACTATGAGGTTCTTTTTTTTTTTTTCTAAACATCTGTATAATTGTTCCAGTTGTCAATTTATTTCCTCTAAGATCGTAATTCATTTTAGGATTGTTTTTATGCATTGATGACCAATATTCCCTTGAGAGAGCTGGAAAATAATGGTTTTGAAGCTAAGTTTAAATAGGGCATTTGGCTTCATTTCCTCGAACACTGAATGGCAAGCAAGTTCTATCGGTTGACTTCACTTAGTAATTGTACCTAAACCTGAACTCTGGGGAAATTAAAAATAAGGTTTTTAAAGGCAAGACTGTAATATCTAATGTGTTGTTTATGGTAGCCAAGGGAAAGTGAAGAGCTAATGTGCTCTCCTGTACTCTTCCTCCGTGTCAGAGGTGGTAGTTAAGCAGTGTGCATTCTTTTATGAGAATGCACCTCACAGAGAGCATCCTGTATTGAGATAGGCTGCTGCCCTTCACTCATTTCCTGTACCCACCAGATTTCTGTGATTCACCCTTATCTCACTTTTAACTTTTTATGTGTTATTCTTATTTTTTTCCCTTCTCAAGGCTGTTCTATTTTAAGTCCCATCTTAGTCTTCTTCATGCCACTATCCTACTTGTCCTTCATATCACTGGGGTCATCAAAATTCCTTTACTTGGCACATTTTTCCTCAGGTCCTGCTGTAGTTTCCATGGCCTGTCCCTTCTCAGTTGGCCTTGGAGGCACTCCTTGCCCTTTAGGGCTGAGGTCTGTGCTGAGCTCTCTAGTGATCTGGGAATGGCACTGATTTCTAGCTTTTGCTCCTGTTGTTTCCCTTTATTGCCTCTGCCTAGAGTTTTCTCCTTATCCCTCCCTCCAGGGATCCAGTGATAGGTTGAGCTTTTTCCTGCTAGCCCATTCAGGCGAGTTCCATTCCTTGATTCCTTGCCCTTAGTCTTTGGTGGACATGAGCAAGTCAAATATTGTTCAAAAACCATTGCCTTGTTTAAGTTCAAATTTATGTTTAGTTCCCGGCCACCCTGGGAGTCCCAGTTGTTCCAGCCAGAAAACTTAGTTACATCACTTATTTATTTTTCTTTGGAGACAGGATATCTCTGTATGGTTCAGGATGGCCTTAGACTGGCTGTGCAGCTCAGGTTGGCCTTGAACCTGTTGTGTAGCTCAGACTGGTTTCAAGTGCTGGAATTACAGCTCTATGCCACCATTCCTGGCTCTTAAAGTTAGTTTTGACTCCCTCTGCTCTTGTCCTCCCTTCTGTTCTCAAGTCTGGTCTGTCAGCCTCCTTGTCAATTTTGTCTTCAAAATGCTCCATCCAGAACTCACCACTTCTGCTGAACCTGAGCTTCGGACTGGCCTTGCTCTGAAAACTAGTCTGCCTCTGCTCTAAAGCCCTCCATTCTTTGGGCCCAGCAGATCTCTTTTTTTTTTTTTTTTTTGTGGTACCGGGGATTGAACTCACAACCTTGCGCCTGCCGGGGCAGGCGCTTAAGCCACTGAGCCAAACTCCCTGGCCCTAGTTTTTTGAGGCAGGGTCACACTATGTAGCTCAGGCCGGCCTTGCGCTCGTGTTGTAGCCCAAGCCGGCCTCGAACTCACAACACTCCTCCTACCTCAGCCTCCCGAGTGCTGGGATTAAAGGCGTGCGCCACCACGCCCAGCTCAGCAGATCTCTTTGAAATGTGATCCAGATGCCCTTATTCCTCTTCAGAATCCTATACTTTCAAGTAAAAGCCACTCTCCTTGCTAGCCTAACATCTCACATATCTGCTCCCAGCTACCTCTGTAACCTCAACTCTGGTGCCTCTGGCTCCTTTTTAGAACACCTCTGCCCCAGGACTTCAGCAGTATCTTACCCACACATCTATCACCTGGCTCCAACCCTCTCGTTTCCTTCTAACCTTTATTTATAAAGCCACAGGGGCTTTCCTTTCCTTGGCCACTGAATCTTAAATTTTTTCTCCCTTCCTATTTCATGTCCCCTTCTTTGTTTATTTTTCATTAATACTTAACACTGTCTTACAGATTTTGATTATTGTTGTTTGCTTTCTCTTTATTCCACTAGAATGTAAGCCCCACAAAGATGGAAACTTATTTGCCTTGTTCCTTGCCGCATGCTTACTAGCTAAATTAGCGCCTTCTTGGGCCTAGGCTGAAGCTCAGTAGTGGAGCACTTGCCTAGAATGTACGAGGCCTGAGGTTTCATTTTTAAATACCTCTCCCCGCCCCTCCGCAAAAGAAAGAAAGAAAGAGTAATAAAATTGGCATTTCCCTTCCTCATTCTCCTCTTTTTGGTGCTTTCTCCTCCCTTCCTTTCAATGTTTATTTGATTGCCACTAACTTGTGTGTGATTTTTTTTCTTTCCAACAAAAATAATCCTTAAATATATAGTATAACTTTAATATCTTTATGTAAGGCTTTTCTTAGAATATTTAAAAATATTGGTGTCCTTATCCATAACTCTTGGACTTTGAGGAAGAATCTGTTCGTTTGTTTCTTAGTGAGTTCCCTAGACATGTAATGGAATAGCATTTAATTTGTATTAGGGACTTCTTGTGTAATATATACATTGAGAGGAAAAAAAAGATGGCCATCATAGTGACTAGTCACTGGCTTCAGTAAATGGCATCAAGATAACAGAATACAAGCAAATCTCTTACTTCAGTAGAAGTCCTCATTGCAAAGCATAAAAAATAAAGGTCACCTACATTTGTAGGCATGGTGGTTTTTGAACAGTCTTAGGAGTTAGTATATTTTTAAACATAGAAGTACAAAGATTTATGGAGACTATCTCCTTGTTTCTGGAAGTTAGTTATTTATTTGTCTTTCAGACAGGGTCTTGCTATACAGTTCAGGCTGGCCTTGAACTCACTTTGTAGCCCAGACTGGTCTCGAACTTGCAACAATCCTCCTGTCTTCAGCCTCCCGAGTGCTTGGGATTACAGACATGTACCACCATGCCTGGCTCTCGAAGTTATTAACAAAAATATCAGTACATAATGCTAGTGATTTAGATGTAAAAATGAGTCATTATTTTTACATCTAAATCACTAGCATTATCAAGTTAGCTTTGTCTTTCTTTGGTAAAAGATACAGTGATTTGCATTTCTGGTCTTCGAAGTTGAAAATATTCCCAGCTTTCCTGGTCTTCTATCAGAGGCAGATGTTACCTCATAAAAGGAAGAACCCAGTAGTTACTGAACTCTTCAGCTGTTTCCTGTGATTTAAAAACAAAAACACTTTCTGTCAAATTAGATATAAAGTAATACAAAGATAATGGCTTTTATACATGTTATTTGAAATCGCTTATAAGTAAAAGAAAAGATACTCACCAAATGAATAGACCTCAAATACCTTTAGTGCCTTTTCTTGTATTGAGAGTAAGATACTGAAAAATTTTGCTTTTCTCACCCTCATCTCTCTTGATGCCTATCAGTTGGCAGATGTTACAGATTTTACTTCTGTGACAATTATTCCTTTGGTTTTCATTTTTCTTGCTCATCATGTACCACACTTTTTTCCTCTGTTATCTTTAGCCTCCTAACTGTATTGTCTCCTTCAGTTATTTCTTGCATTTCATCTTCTACAAGTAAATTTCTGAAAGTATACGATGTCCCCACCTGAACACATTCTGAGATGACCCAGGTGGTGAGTGTAGTGCATCTCCCTTAGTCAGCTGTGGGTCTGCTCCTATTTTGAGCTCACAGCTTCACCATTACTCCTCTTGCTTTTTCTTAAATCTAACTATAGCAATCGCTCTGTTCCACTTTACACTTGATTTTTCCCCTCTGTACCTTTGCTCATGTTCTGACATTTTCTTTTTGTAGAAATCATTTCTATGTTCTGCAGCTCCTTTCTAATGCCACTCCTTACCTCCTAAGCCATGTTGATGCTCTCTCTGTCTTTGGATTGTCCTGCTTTTGTTGTACTTTTCTTAGTAAATGTATCTTTCCCCCAGTATACTGTTGGATCTGTTTTTTCTCTCTCACCCTTACACGTTCCACGTGAACCCCCTCAACATGCACTGCTCTGTTAGCTTGAGGAACAGAGCACCTTAATAACCTACAGACTTAATGGAAATTCATTCAGTTTGGTGCATTTTTCTTATGTCACCAAACAGTATTAAATTATGTTAGTAATTTGCCATATGAAAGTTTTTAGAAATTAAGACTATTTTAGGCTTCATGTAACTTTTGTGCAACAAATCATCATTACATAGAGAAATAAATGTCCTTGTTTAAGTTTGTAGTTCCTGATTGGAAGATATTTTAAGAAATAAGCAAAAATTTAATTTCCAATGCTGTTGACTGTGGTGCTACATTAAAATCATTGTCCTATGTAATAGCAGCATTTGAGAATATGAACAATTTGTGCTTGTCTGCCCTGTATCAAGAAATTTAAAGCTTTGTAACATCTAAATGCATTTATTCTTCAAATATTGTGTGAAATAATTTCCTAGTTAGTATGCTTATTTTATAGCCCCATAGAAATCTTATTCTTACTGATCTTTTTAAGGGACGTCACTTGGCGCTTTGGTAAGTGTCACTATAAAGAGAGTATCATGAGTTCCTTTGAATCTGTGTGGGATTTCTTAAAATTATTGACCTTGCTTTTCATATACAGTAATCTTAAATCACTTCTTTCACTCTTTCTTTTTCACTGGCTTATCCAACCACAAGTCATCCCCCACCTCTGTAAGAAGCTGCAGTCACAGCCTTCAGTGAATGTGACATTTTCAGTAATCCCTTGCCCCAATGAGACCTCATGTTAGTCCCTCTCTCTCATTCAGCTCATGACACTGAGAGGATCTGTCTTAGAAGATGCCATTCCCTCAACGGCAAAGCACTCAACCGCCAGAGGGTTGCCCCTGAAAGAGGTGCTGGAGCATGTGATCCCTGAGCTCAATGTCCAGTGCCTGCGGTTGGCTTTCAACACTCCCAAAGTCACAGAGCAGCTCATGAAACTGGATGAACAAGGGGTGAGTGTGGCTTGCAGAGAAACAGTGTCTTGCTGTTTCTTGCTATGATTCCAGAGTACAGATAGATTCCCATACATTCAGTGAATTTGTAAGTGGGAGTAAGTCTTAGCAGTAATAGATATAATGCTATTACATTGATGATAATAATACAATATAATAATGGCTAACACTGTTGAGCATATTTACCAGGCTCTGTTCTAGGTGCCATGAACATACTGTTCTCATTTAGTCTCCCAACCCTAAGAAAGGTACTGTTATTGTTCCATTTTAGAGGCAATAGAGAAACTGTGTAATAAATATGATTTCACACGTTAGTAAGTTGTGGAACCAGAGCCTGTGATTTTAGCCACTTACACTACACGGTTTTTTTTTTAAGAACAGAAAATATTTATTGGGGGAAAGCTTATGTCTAAGACAGACAGAAGGGGTCCTGGGGTTATTGGGGACCCCACTTCACAAAGGAGTTTTATAAAGCCAAACCACAAGGTGAGGTGGGTCTAAGGTGGGACAAAACTGTAATCAGCTAATAAGAATACAAGTATAGTTCCTTGGGTAACATTGATCCAATGGGAAATCATGAGGTGGGTGTGAGGTGGGACAAAACTATGGTGAACCAACAAGATAACAAGTGTAGTCACTTAGGTAATGTTGATTAAATGGGAATCAAATGGGGAAGCAAGTGTACATGAAGTGAGCAAGGACTTTCTGGGAAGGAATGGGCTAGAGAGGTTTTGGTCCTCCACCCAAGGTGAATGATGCTTATTTAGACTATCAGTCACTACTGTTCATCCCTAAGGGAAGTATGTGGGTGTAGTCATTTCTCCTTGTCTTGAAGCCTGATCTTCAATAAATGTGCCTCCAGCCACAGCTGTAGTATGTTCTTGTTGGGCTCAAGCCTGTCTGACTGACTATATAATATTTCTAAATAACTTCACTATCTATTCCCCACATAACAGGTATAGTTTCCATCTAGCTGTTTGAAGCTGAGAAGGGTCAGTGTAGGGACAAGGGCAGTCAGTGGCCTTCGCCAGAAGGCTAATCTAAGGTCTGTTGGATAGAAGTTGTGTTGTTTAGCAGTTGTAAACTCTTTACTAGATTGATCTGGTGGTAAAGAGAGAGAGAGAGAAAAAAAAGATTGATTTGTTGAATCCCAGTAAAAGGAGTGTGGCACATTTGTTGTTGATTCCATCTGCAAGGTCACTTGGAGTTTGGCAGCCTCTTTGCAAAATGAACAAATTTCCAAGTAATTGAAGTATGTATAATCAAAGCATGAGCATGAGAATGGAAAGGCAGGTTAGGAAAAGAACCATGTCCAAAAACTGCTCTTAAGGTACTGGAATAGCAACTGCAACCAGTGGGTTCTTAGATCCCTCTAGGTATTTCTTGTCATAAGTTTCTGTAGTTTTAGTTGTAAGAAGAAGGAGATTTGGTGGTTTTGAAGGACAATTTTAGCTAAGGAACTTAAAGATTCTTGTTGAGCTTCTATAGCTTCCACCGTAGTTTTTAGCCTTACTTGACCATAACAGCTGTCAGCTGCCAGCGTAGCTGGAAACTGCTAGCAGGGAACAGTGATTGGAGCCCCTTTTATATCTAACGTTTAGCACTATGGCAGTGTTTTCATACATCATTAGTTATACTTTTCTTCTGAATGTTTAAGACCAAGTTAAAGTGAGACCTGTGTCAATCAAAATTAACCTCTTGCTGTCTGTCAAGGTCAGTTGAGTCTTGTTAGGCATTTTTTGGAACCATGTACAGAGCCTCTCAGCTCTTCTCAGTGTCAGCCATCAGAATGGGTCATGGCCTTGCTTGACCATTTTGCTTTCTGTGAAATCACGGGAGACTTTTTCCTTTTTGGTGATCATCCTTTTCCACCCCCAACCCCACCCCTGTTTTGTTTTGTTTTGTTTTTCTTGTTTTGAGACAGGGTCTTGCTGTATAGTGCAGGGTGGCCTTGAACTTGCTCATGTAGTTCAACCTGAACTCACAGTAATCCTCCTGCCTCACTGTCCTTTGGCACACTGTATATTTGTTGATTCTCATCCTCGGGGGTCCAGCAGTCTGCCTGCTTAGGAGGTTAGGTGATTCACCAAAGTTGTAGGATCCTTCTAGTTCTGATCTCCGAACTTCAGTTGTTAAACACCCAGAAAAGAAGATCAGTTACATCAGTATTGTAGTGGGAGTGGTGGGTTTAACTATTACAATTTCATCGGGGTATCAAGCACTTTGAAATATGAAGTATAGCCAGAGGACTGTTACTTCTTACCAATCATGGTTGTTTTGGTAGCTGAATCACTAGAAATACCTCAAGCTTATCCTTTATGGCAGGGTAGCACTCATTGTACAAAAAATCCCACATCTTCTTTATTCATTCACCAGTTGGTGGGCATTTGGGTTGTGTCCAAGATTCAGCTATTACAGACAGTGCTGGTATAAAATGAATGTGCATGTATCACTGTGGCACGATGCTTGTAATGCTTTCAGGAAGTTAGTTGTTTTTTTTTTTTTTTCTGGAGACAGTCTCACTGTGCAGTTTAGGCCGTCCTTGAATTCACTGTGTAACCCAGACTGGCCTTGAATTCACTTTGATCCTCCTGCCTCAGCCTCCTGAGTGCTAGAATTACAGGCATATGCCACCATGCCCAGCTCCATCCAGTTATCTCAGAAGGAGACCTCCAAATTATATAGGGCATATGATATAGGACCTCCATATATTAAAAGGGAACTATGGCTCCCAACCTGCTAGATGTTTAATATGCTCAGTTCTTGTTCTCTAAAATCAAAGAATGAATTCTAGGAACACCAGAAGAGCAGAAAATATTTATTGGGGGAAAGAAAGCTTCTAAGAAGGACAGAAAGGGTCCTGAGTGGGTTGGTCTACCACATGATGCCTTTTTTTTTTTTTTTTTTTTTTTTTTTTGGTACCATGGATCGAACTCACAGCCTTGCAGGCACTTACTCCACTAAGCTAAATCCCCGGCCCTATTTTTTGAGACAGGGTCTTACTATACAGTTCAGGCTGGACATGAACTCATTTTATAGCCCAGGGTGATCTCAAACTCACACCGAACCTCCTGCCTCAACCTGCCGAGTGCTGGGATTAAAGGTATACACCACCATGCCCAGCTCCTACCACATGATTCTTAAAAGCTTAGATATTAAAAGTACCACTGAAGGTGCATTTTAGCCAAGATTTTTTTGTATAAAAATCAATAACAGAACTAAAATACTAAAGATTTGTCTCCCTGTACTTTCTTCCTACATGTGGGGGTCCTTCTATGAGAATAGAAACTTGGGGTAGAGTAGTCTATACAAAGGTTGTAGAAGAGACAGATGGGAAAATTATGATTGGAAACTGTCACTGACCAAAGAATGTATCCACATTCTGCTTGGAATAATTCGAGCATATGAGCTAATTTTGTAGATATTACACTTACATAATCTTTAACTTCTTTTAGCATTTTAGCCATATTGTACCCTGAGTGGGTAAAAGTAGTTTTAATACTGCATTTTAAAAGTTCCTCAAAAAAGTAAAATTGATCCAGTTATTGGATATCATTTTGTGAACAAATTGATGGTATTTTTTTAAATTTCAAAAATTCCAATTTTATTAAAACTAATAGAGAGTCCCTAAAGTCAGTTTCAAGGTTTTTTCTTTTTAACTGAGCTAATGAAAACATAAAGTGAACTAACAGTTGAACGTAACTTTTTGAATCTTGTCTTTTTCTATCCATTTTGCTTTTCATAATGCACAGCTAATGTCTATTCCATATGTGTTTTAAAAGAATGCTGTGACTGTCCATATTTATAATATAAATTTGAAGCATATTGTATGCTTTCAGAACAACTGATGCATAAACTTAGCTATTTTGAGGAATGTTTTCCAATAAATATGCTGGGTGTATATTCTCTAAAAAAATAAGAAAATGGGGATTAGGTTACACCTTACTGATAGTTATTTAAATTATTGTGCTTATCAAGGAAAATAAACCCAGAGACACTGATAATATAGTCATATACTAAACACTCTAAATGTATTTTAAAACACATTGTTTTACACAAAGGGAATGTATTATTTTTTTCTCTTGTTTTAAAAATTACATTTTAAAAGTGGATACTCCAATTGTAGGTATTTTATGAAATTTCTGGCATATTTTATGTTCTTTGTTAGCACTTGCAAAAATGTTGGGCTACAAATGGTGCTGATCTGTGATGGACACTTTATGGTCCCTCCAGCTCAAGGAAAAGCAAGGCTAGTATTCCAATGATTATAACTCAAAGTTAAATTTATTTCATTCACAAAATAGGCTGTTGCTTTGTAATTATGACCTTCCTACTCTTAGAGAAACTAAAATAACTCTTCCTTCGTAAATTATTAATGATGCTACATGCCTGTTTTCTTTAAATAAAAATTAAACTTTGACAATCAGTGATTTTATTCAGTTTTATTTTGTAACAATACACCCGTATCTTGTTAAATAGAATTTTACTGTTAGGCATTAGGTTTTGTTTTGTTTTGTTTGGCATTAGTTTTTAACCAGGCAGTAGAATCTTAGAAGTTTGAAGCATACTATTCTCTGTGAGCATCTACATATCTGGACCGAAGGGTACCACTACTCAGCCTCTGTTTTTTTCATCTCTATTCATAGTCAGGATTGTACTGGTATACAGCAAATGGCATTCATATATCAACACAGGGGTCACTTTTTTTGGGGGGTGGATTTCATTAATGACTTGGAACCATTTTGAGAAACTCTTTTCGTGCTGTTAGAAATATCTTTTTTTTTTTTTTTTTTTTTTTTTTTTTTTTTTTTTTTTTTTTTTTTTTTTTTTTTTTTTTTTTTTTTTTTTTTTTTTTTTTTTTTTTTTTTTCCTTTATTGAGACAGGGTCTCACTAGGCAGTTCAGGCTGGCCTTGAGCTTACTTTATAGCCTGGGCTAGTCTTGAACTTGCACTGATCTTCCTGACTCAGCCTCCCAAGTGCTGGGATTACAGGCATGTGCCACCATGCCCAGCTCAAAATATGTATTTTTAAAAAGAAATGCATAGATGTGCACTAGATTACACATATGAATCATTGCAGAGCATTTTTATTTTCCATCTGTGTTATCATTTTTAAAATTTTTGATCTTTGTATATACTTGTATTTAAAGAGATTCATAGCATGATACCTGGAAACTCAACTCACTAAAAGAAACTCTTAAGAAAATTGAAGGGAGAGTTTGATTTCTTTCTTTTTTTTTTTTTTTTTTTTTGAGACAGGGTCTTGCCTTGTAGTTCAGACTGGTCATAAAGTGACTACATAGCCCAAACTGGCCTCTTAACTTTTAGCACTTCTCCTGCCTCAGCCTCATGAGTGCTGGTATTACAGGCATGTACCACCACACCTGTCTTAATGATTTCTTAATAGCTTTTCTACTCTTAAGTGACTTACATAATTAGGATTAGAAAAGGAAGACTGCTGTATTTTGGTATTCTGTCTTCTAAACCCTTGGTGCTGGGTATATTCATTTTACTATTATGAAAAGCTGTAATGAATATGAGAAAAAATTAAACGTTTATATGTAAAGTACACAAGAAAACACTTCACGAAGATCTATTAATTTTTCATTTTGACTCAGCCATGTTATGTAGGTGAGAGTGAAGAAGGCATCAAGTCCTGAGTAAATTCATTTTAGAAAGTGAATGCTTGATGGCTTCTCCAAGCTTTTACATTCTCCTTCCTGATACCTTTCTGGGCCTTTCAGTATTTATTGATGTCCATCCATTTCCAGTATTTTTTGATGTTCGTTTCTGTAAAATGAGAATGAGAAGATAAGCTAACTTGGTAGTTTGTTCATTCTGAACACTTGAGCTTCAGAAAATCTGGATTAACTCTGGGTTTAGTTTACCCATCATGTTTTTAGATCCTCATTTGTTAGACCATTGAGAGCATCTTTCATTGTAGAAACAAATTAGGTAAGTACATGTTTCTCTTATTACTGTGTTCTGAACACTTTACTGGCATCATCCAGTTTAATCTTAACAGTAACGCTGAGCAGCCCATTCTAGTTAGCAGCTTACTTTATAGTTGAAGGGATTGAGGAATATAGAAATTCTCAGACCATATTTCTTCCCTCATCCCTTAGTGATCTCAACCACTGAATAGAAAATCGTAAAACACTACCTTTTATTTTTTTAACATTTTCAAATTTCCCTATATTCTTTCATATCTCGAGTTATTTTGATCCTTAAAAACTTTAGTCTAAGCTGGGTGTGGTGTGCACACCTGTAATCCCAGCACTCAGGAGGCTGAGGCAGGATGATTGCTGTGAGTTTGAGGCCAGCATGTACTACCTAGTGAGACCCCGTCTCAAAAAATAAAAACCAACCAACCAAACAAAAATCTTATAGTCTGAAGTATTAGGAATTTCATTATCTATTCAAGTCATTTTTTCAATTATATGACCAATTCAGTTGCTTTTGAATTTGCTGTATCAGCCATTTTTCAATACTTGTTTTAAAAACACATATATCCCATCTTAACCTTCCAGAGGTTGTGGTCCAAAAATTTTACTGTGGAGGTCACATGTGTCTGAGACACATTCATTACTAGTACTTACTAAAATGAGAAAAAAAATGAAACTCTACAGGTTTGCATTTATTGTATTTATATGATACATGATTTTAAAACTTATTTTCAGTTATAATCTAGAAACTTTTTGTTTTTGTTTTTGTTTTTTTGGTGGCACTGGGGATTGAATTTACAACCTTGCACCTGCTAGGCAGGCACTTAAGTCACTGAGCCAAGCTCCCAGCCCTTAGAAATTATTTAATATAAAAATATTTACCAGAGTTTGTATAGCTCTCATATACAATGCACTATTGGTTATTACACCGTCTTACAGAACACATTTTAACCAGAAAGCATGGCTTAAATGTTATGGCCTAACATCAGTTATATGTAAACACAGCTACTCGTGATCTTGAATCTATGCACCCAGTACATAGATTTAGAGTATTTAAGAGTTTGCTGGTATCTCTTAGATTAGCCAAGACCTCCAAAGGGTTAACAGTTAATATAATGCTGAAGACAGGGTAAACATTCAAGAAGTATTAGCTGTTATTGATAATTATAGTAACTGTTAGCCCCTTTGCATCCATTGTCTTATTTGATCTTTATAAATAGCGTAGGAGAGATACTGTAGATAGCATTCCCTGCTTTTCAAATAGGCCTGACTGTCTTAAATGTAGTAAGTGCTTTTTGAGTACCACTCTACACACTTTAAATACTGTAGAGGATAAATAGGCTAGTAAGAGAACTGCAAAAAAAGATCAGTGGAGTTGAAAGCCAAGGGGAAACAAGTCATGAGTGGTCCACAGAGTCAGAATGAGAGGCACCTTGTGGGGGAAGAGGATTTCTTCAAGCCGGGCAATAAGCAGTAGGGTGGTCTAGCCTCAGAACAGTAAGAATAAAGTACAGAGGAATAAAAGTAGTGTGTGCTTATGGAGCAGCAAGCAGTCTGGCTGAACAGGTGTGTATAACACATATAAGAGTAGTAAAAATGGATGGTTTTGATTGACAGTGATGTCAGGTACTGTGTGAAGCAATTCACAGGAGTTATTTTAATTCATCCTTAGAATCTTTTAATGCAGGTACTATTATTTTTCATGTTTTACCCACAGGTACAGCAGGACACAAAGAACTTGATCACAGTTAGAATCTGTGGACCCTGGTCAAGAGCCCAGGTACACAGACTCCAGTACACTCTACGACACTCCACTTTTTCTCCCCATGAGTGGCAAAAAAGCTGTGAAATGCTAGCTCAGATCTTACTGATGCAGGCTTCAGTGCCCAGTATTAAGCATGACTTGTTAAACTCAAATAAAGTTGGAATAGGACTGACTTATAAATATTTAAAGTACAATAGCTAGTTTGCAGTAGAGAAAATAGGTGGGGCTTCTTATTAAGAAATGTTGGGTTTCATAGTAGTGGTTTTGCCTAAATGATTATCTTTTTCTAAATGTTTATTTTAATTAATTAATTTACTTATTTATTTTTCTCCTTTTGAGACAAGGTCTTGCTAGGCAGTTTGGGCTGGCCTTCAGCTCACTTTGTAGCCCAGGCTGGTCTCGAACTCACAACAGTCCTCCTGCATTTGCCTTCCAAGTGCTGGCATTACAGGCATGTGCCTCCACAGGCATGTGCCTCCATGCCCAGCTTCTAAATGTTTATTTAAAATGCATCAAAACGTTTGTTGAGTTCTCAATTTTTATGTTACCATCTAAGTTATTGCACTTAGAGTGACAGGAGAAGTAATCATATTTAATTTAAATCTACAGTGTGTATCACAAATGGATGTAAGGAAAAAAAAGCAGTGCTTATTTGGTAATAAATAGTACTGATCTTTTGAGTGAGGACATGAATGAAATTCTCTGACTTTACCTACTCTTTGCCATGTTGCATTATTTTTTGAGGATAAATAATTTGGCTTGTCACTTTCTTTCATTCAGGGAGCTAGTTTTGAAAAATGACCCATCAGGGAAACATTCTTTCTAAAACCAGTTTTCTGGGAGTGACACTTTGGCAGAACAATTGTCATTTGTAGAATTTAAATCTTCTCTTAGATTATGATAGTGGTTGATGTGTATTCAAAGTACAGATGGCTACCAAACTAGTTCTGGACATCTCATAGACCTGGGTGTGCATTCTCAGGAAGGAGTTATGCTTGTCAACCATTAGGCAAAAACAGCAGGGCAGCAGTTTGGTCTCTTCTGCTTACACGTAGTTATTCTCTGGTGAGCCTTCCATGTTCTTTTGCCTGACCAAGCATATCTCCTTCCTGGATTGAATAGCAGGATGGAGACCTCTCGGATGAGAAGACCCTGCAATTAGCTGACTGATAGTATTAGCAGTGGTGGAGCATGGCAAGTCTAAGATGTATATGCCCTGAGGATTCTTCAGCTCACAATCCAAAAAGAATGACTGATAGCAGACTTTTTGGTCTTCTCTCTCACTTTGGCTCAGTCTCTCTGTACTGGGGACACTGGAGAGTGAACCCAGGGGCACCAGCACTGTTGAGGCAAGGTCTTGCTAAATTGCCCAGATTGGCCTTGAACTAGTGATCCTTCTGCCCTCAACCTATGGAATAGCTAGTATTATTTGGTATCACCTTATTCAGGTGATACCAAATATGTTTGTACAGATTGATTTCTCCAGTTTCTTACACAAAATATAGCTGCTATAGACACTTAACTTTTTTTCATAGTAATGTATTTTGGAGCTCTTTCTATGTCACTACATAGAAAGGGGTCCCGTTATTTTTTTTACTGCTGCATAGTATTCCTTTGTATTGTTGTAGTATACTTGATTACATCAGTTTCTCTTTGATAGGTGTTTGGATTGATTGCAGTCTTTCTGTTATAAATAATGGTGCAATAGGGTCTTTCCCCTTGTAATTGAAATTCATCTCCATGACCAAACAAATCCGGTATATGTTATCAATTTAATACCTCATAAGAAACTTTATTTTTGTGAGAAATTTTGCACAACCTATTGTGAGATAAGATTATTATGTGTGTAGAATATTTCCTCTACATTATGCCAAGATAAAAATAGTGTAGAATGTCTGCACATACATATAAATAGTGTGAAAATATCTGTCAAGTTAAAAAAAACAACTTCTGCCTAGAATCCATATGTCATTTTCTAAAGCAGTTAGATTTTTGTTAGTAATTTCCAGTGTGGCTAAAATTTGTCAGTGAAGGAAATCTAAGAAAATTGGCCACCAACTGACCTACCCTAAAATTGTGGCTAAAGAAAGTTTTCTTAAACGGAAAGGAAAAGGTTAAATAAGGGATCTTGGAACTTCTAGAAGGAAGAAAGAATTCAAAGAGTAAAAATTTAGCACAGTGTTTTTGCTATTGAATGTGTATATTATTTTAGAAGTTGAAACAAAAATTACAACACTATGTAAGGTGTTCATCATTATGTATATAGAAATCAATACGATTATTTTATTAATAGGCAAGAGTGAAGAAACTAAAGGGAGGTAAAGTTGCTACATATCACTGTGGTTGGTAAAATGTTAATATCGATAGACAGTGATCAGATACCTAGATATAAAAACATGTGATACCTAGATATAAAAACATGCGATACCTAGATATAAAAACATGTGATACCTAGAGCAGCCATGAAAAGATAAATTCAGAGACACTGAACTTTGACAGAACATCATAGAAAATTTTTGGGTTTTTTTGTTTTTGTTTTTGTTTTTGATACTGGGAATTGGACTCATGACCTTGCACTTGCCAGGCAGGTGCTGTGCCTCTGAGCTATATCCCTGACCCAACATCCTAGAACTTTAAAAATTATTTTGTGATTAGACAGGATAAAGAGTAAATGACAAAGAGAACAAATGAAATGTAAAATTTAAACCCTAATACATCAATTTTTTTTGGTCTGTAACTATCTAAATCTACTGAAGGACAAATTGGCAGAGTGTGTTTTAAAAAATCATTATCCAATCATATGAACTATAGCCTTTTTCAGAAAATTTTATTTGAAATATGAAGGTAAAGGACAAGAAAAGTACACCATTCAAACACAAATCAAAAGAAAACTGTACTGGCTATATTATCAGATAAAGTAGAATGAAGAACAGAGCAAATTACCAGGGACAGAAAGAGAGGATATATAATAATAAAAGGGTAATTCTACCAAAAAGATATAGATAGCAATCTTAAATGTTTATGAGCCAATCAGAGCTGTAAAATATATAAAGTAAAATTGACAGAACTAAAGAGAGAATAGATAGATCTACAATTAAGAGTTGATAATTTCTTTTAACACTAAGTAAATAGCAAAATGCTAGTGCTTCCTTTTTAAATTTTTATTTCTGTACATGCTTGCAGTATATAATGATGATATTCATTGTGGGGAGTTGTTACATGTATATAATCCATCGTAATTCTTTTTTCGTTCCCTTTCCCCCATCTCTTTGTCTCTTTCCCTTTTGCAATAGATCTATCTTGCCTGTTTCCTATTATCTATTTTTTATTTTACTTTTTAATGTATGTTTCTCATATAAAGGAATCCGTGAGATATTTAAGCTTGTGTATCTGATTTATTTCACATTAATATTATGGTTTTGAAGTGTACCAGTTTTCCTACAAATGATTCAAGTTTATTCTTTATGGTAAAGTAGTACTCCATTATGTATAAATACCACATTTTCTTTTATCATTCATCTGTTGATGGACATATTGATAACTTCCAAGATTTAGAAGATGAGTTATGCTGCTACAAATATAAGTGTGCATATATGCAGTTGACAATTTTAACACGGATCAAAAATTGATACAACATCTAAACAGAAAATCAGAAATATAGAACTCCACAACATTCCATTCATGGTAGCAGGATACTGTTTTGAAGCACACACGGAACATATGCCACAATAGACCTGGACCATAAAATAAATGTTAGTAAGTTTATAAAAAGTGAAATCATAAAAAGTATAATCTGTTATTAATGGAATACAAGCTAGAAATAGCAGGAAAATTTCCAGGAAAAGCTCACGGAATTTTACATTTTTATCTTAAACTGAATGGAAATGAAAATATAGCATACCAATAATTAGAGACTGTAGCTAAAGTAGACTTTGAAGGAAAGTTTGTAGTACTAAATGCTACATTAGAAAAAATAAAATGTCTCAAATTTAAAATCGAAAATCACATCTCATATAAAGTATGAAGAAAAAAATAAGTCCAAAGAATACAAAAAAAGGGAGTCATAAAAACAGAAATAAATGAAATGGAAAGCAGAATATTAATGGAACAGAAAGTTGAACATTTAAAAAGATAGAGACGAATCGAAAAAGAAATTCATAAAGACAGCACAGTATACATCTTACTAATGTAAAGAATGAGTTGTGTGATATCTCTGTGAACACTACTAACATCAACAGTGTAATACAAGGGCAATAAAATTATGTACATACATTATTTTGACAATTTAGATGAAATGGAGCAGTTCCTCAAAAACACCACCATACCTCCCCCAATAGGATTAGAATATTTATATAGGCCTATAACTTTTATAAAGAGATTTTCATTAATTTTTATTTTTATTAGTACATGTTTGTTATACATAATAACAACATTCATTGTGGGGAGTTAGTAGATGTACGTAACACCTCGATTTTTTTTAACATCCCCTTATCCCTTCCCTCTCCCTCCATTTCATAACTTCTGAAGAAAAGCTTTATATCTCCAGAAATGAAGATTATAGAGTCAGATGGTTTCACTGGAGAATTCTTCCAAACATTTAAAGAAATATCACCACCAGTTCTATACCATTTCTTTCAGAAAATACAAGATGAGAAACACTTCTGAGTTCATTCTATGAAGGCTAATACCAAAGTCAGAGTACAAAAAAAGAAAATCTCAGACCGTATCTGTCTTGAATGTACATGCAAGACTCCTTGACAAAGTATTGGCCAATATACCTCAATAGTATATATAAATTACAGACAGCGACCTAGTTGCGTTTATTCCAGGGATGCAAAAGGCCAAAGAAGGAAGATAATAAATTTCACAAAATTCATGATAATGAAACAATAGAAGGGTACCTCCTCTTGATAAAGAACCATCTGTAAGAAATGTACAGCTTATATCATATGGTGGCGAAAGATTGAATAGTAATAGGGGAATGATATTCTGTCAACACTATTAGAGATAATACTAGAAATTCTAGTCATTGAAGTCAGGAAAGAAAAAGAAATAAAAGTTATGTAGATATAAGGAAGGAAAAAAAAACCTTTCTATTTCAAATAACATAATAACCTATGTATAAATCCCCAGTCAGTCTGTAAAAACGTCTTAGAACTTTAGTTAGATATGGTTGGGCATATATCTAACTAAATATATGTAGTACTCCTATGAAAAAAACTAAAACACTGGTGAAAGAAATCAAAGATGACCTGTTTGTATGTTCATATATTGAATAAATCAACATGTTAGTGCTGTCATTCTTCCCAGATTGATACACAGTTTAACACAATTCTTACCAAAATGCTAGGAAAAAGTTTCTGGTAGGTATAGAAAAAGTTACTGTAAGATTTATATGAAAAGGCGAAGCTAAAATAGCTAAAACAATTTTCAAAAAAAAATGAGTGGAAGAAATTGTTCTTGATTTCAACGTATTATATAGCTAGATTAATCAACACTGTGATATTTTTGAAGGATAAATACATGGGTCAGTGAAACACAATAGAAAACCAGAAACAACCCTTCACAAATGTATCCAACTGAATTTTGGCAAGAATATGAAAAAGTAATTCAAAAGAGGAAAATAGGCTTGTCAGACAAACAGCATGGAACATTTGGATGTCCATAAGTAAAATGAGGAGCCTTGACTTAAAAAGTTTTGCCATATACAAATATTAATTTAACTGGGTCATAGATTGATGTATAAAACTAAAGCTTTTAATAAAAATTTTTTTCAGATCTTGGGCTTGGTGATGAATGTTTTCTTATATGGATACCAAAATCTTGATAAAAAATTAAAAATTAGAGCTCTTCAAAATTAAAATAATGGCAAGTTGTTTTTTTTTTTTCTTTTTCTCTTGAATATTTGCTGGTATATGAGAGATTTGGAGGTTAGGTCCAGAATAAAGCATAGGTAGAAAAGTAGAAGACAGATGAGAGTTTTCAGTAATCTGATAGAACTACAGAGAGAAAAATGGTGTTGAAGGAGCATCAGAGAATTGAAATCTACAAAATGATCAAATAAATACTAGAAGTGAAAAAGTAATTAAAGTTAAACTTATCTAAAAGTGAAGTGAATTCTATTTACCCATTTGGAGATAGATGGATTTTTAAAAATTTTTTGAGATAGAGTCTTATTAGAAACAAAAACTGATGAAAACAAGTTACCAGAAAGAAAATTAACTGAAGAATGGAGATAGAAAAACATGAAGTGCTGGGACGCTCCAGAGGCTCTGAACTCACAACCAGATGCAAGGTCCGGGTGGCGCCACACTACATGGTATGCTCTGGCTAGCTGCCTGGGTCCCGGAGGTCTCAGCCCTCACCCAGTAAGGCGGAGTCTCCAGTAGCACACTCTGGGAGTGCGCCCTAACTAGCTGCATCGAGGATCCAGGTCTACCCAGTCCCGCATCTCAGCACAACCCACCAGGGGAATGCCCAGCCAGACTCACAGGACACAGCCCAGCACCCCAGAGCAACCCAACAAAGTACACCAGGGGAACACATGGCCAGCCTCACAAACCACAGAACACAAGGGTCCAGTGCCATAATCTGGGAGTGTGCCCCAGCTAGCCACGGGGATATTGGAGGATTGAAGCTCTACCCAACACAGTGTTCCGGTACAATTCATTGGGAGACTGCCTGGCCAGTCTCACAGATCCCAGAAGAAAATGACAAAACAAAAAACTGAGAGGCCGTCTAAATCCCCCAGCCCACTGAGAACAAACCCAAGAGATGCGCAAGTGGAAGACACTGGGAGTCTCACAACTGAACTTTCTGAAATGGTAGCAAATGCTGTAAAGAAACAATTCCATGAAACTATAGAGAAACTCAAATCAGAAATAATCTCTCAGCTAAAAAATGAAATCACAATCATTATGAAAGAAATGTGTGTATCTAAAGAAGATCGAGATTAAAAAAATAAAAACATAACAAAATGATGGAAACTTTGAATGAATGATATAAGGCACAGATAGAATGCATGAAACAGATTCAAAGAGAAATTCAGGAAATGAAAAATTCCATGGAAAGTTTGAAAAACTGCTTGAATGAAGTTGTACATAGAATCTCAGACCTTGAAGACAGCATGGGAGCTTATGATCAGGAAGAAAAGATCTCTTTTTAAAAATAATAAGGAACCAAGAAACAACAATTCAACAGCTGGAACATGATGCCAAGAGAAATAACATAAGATTAATAGGCATCAGTGAAAAAGCAAGGGTCAATACTAATGACCTGCGAAGACTACTCATAGAAATAATAGCAGAAAATTTTCCAAACATGGGAAGAGAACTTGATATACACGTAAGTGAGGCATACAGAACCACAATTAACCATAACCAAAATAAATCTTCACCCAGACATATAATAATTAGAGTATCAGAAATACAGCACAAGAACAAAATACTAAAAGCTGTCAGGGAAAAGAAACAGATCACTTATGAAGGAAAGCCTATCAGAATCACAGCAGACTTCTCAACACAAACCTTTAAGTCAAGAAGACCTTGGAGTGAAGTATTTGAAATCCTGAAGGAAAACAACTTTTAATTGATGTACCCTGCAAAACTATCCTTAAAAATTGATGGAGAAATAACATACTTCCATGACAAAGAACAACTGAAGAAATGTATGGCCACCAAACCAATACTACAAAGAGTACTGAAAGACATTCTAAAAAGAGACAAAAATAGCTACACTCTTAAGAACAACAATGAGAGGAAACCACTAAGCTGGGCAAATAAACAGAAAATGTAGAAAACCAACAACAGAAAGATATCATGACAGGGATGAGTCAGTATGTATCAGTTATATCCATCAGTGTAAATGGTCTCAACTCACCAATAAAAAGAAAAAGACTAGCAGAGTGGCTTATAAACAAAATCCAACAATATGCGGAGTACAAGAAACACATTTATCTCAAAAGGAAATTCACAGACTAAAAATCAAAGGCTGAAAAACAATACTCCATGCAACAGGAACCCAGAAGAAAGCAGGGGTAGCTATTATGTGTGCAGACAATGCAAACTTCAAACCAAAAATGATCAAAAGAGATAAAGAAGGGTCACTACATACTTGTTAGGGGAAAATTTCAAGAGGAAGAGATTACAATCATAAATATATATGCACTGAATATGGGAACACCCAACTATGTAAGACAATTCTTAATAGACATGAAAAACCAAATGAACAATAGTACAATTATAACAGAATCTTAACACCCCATTGTCACAAAGAGACAGATCAGTGAAACAAAAAATCCACAAAGAAATAGCAGAACTGAATCAAACTTATGAACAAAGTAGATGCATACCGAGTATTCCACCCATCAACATCAGAATACACATTCTTCTCAGCTGCACATGGGTCGTTCTCTAAAATAGATCATATACTGATCCACAAAACAAGCTTAAGTAAATGCAACAAACTGAAATAATTCCATGCATATTATCTGACCACAGCGCAGTAAAATTGGAAATGAATGACAAAAAAACCTGCAAGAACCTCATAAACACATGGAAATTAAATAATACTCTCCTAAATAACCAATGGGTCACAGAAGAAATTAAAGAAGAAATTAAACAATAACTGAAGTTGAATGAAAATGCAAATACAAATTACCAGAACCCGTGGGACACAATGAAAGCAGTCCTCAGAGGGAAATTTATAGCACTAAACTCCCACATCAGAAAAATGGAAAGAACAAACATCAGCAACCTAATGCTGCACCTCAGACTTCTAGAGAAAGAAGAGCAAGTCAAGTCCAAAGTCCAAACAAGGGGGAGAAATATCAAGATCAGAGCAGAAGTTAGTGCAATTGAAACTAAGAAAACAATACAAAGAGTTCATAAATTGAAGAGTTGGTTCTTTGAAAGAGTAAATAAAATTGGTAAGTCCCTAGCCAACCTTATCAAAAAGAGGAAAGAAAAACTCAGATTCATGCAATAAGAAATGAAAAGGGTGAAATCACTACTGACCCTGTGGAAATACACAAGATCATCAACACCTACTTCGAAAACCTTTACTGACATAGATTCGATAACACAGAAGAAATGGACAGATTCCTAGAAACCTATGAGTTACCAAAGCTGAATCAAGAAGATGTAAAACTGCTGAATAACCCAATCTCAGCTAAGGAAATTGAAAATGTAATTAGAACTCTACCAACAAAGAAAAGCCCAGGCCCTGATGGATTAACTACTGAATTCTACCAGAAATTTACGGAAGACTTAATGCCAACACTCCTCAAACTCTTCAATGAAATTGAAAGGGCAGTAAGTCTCCCTAACTGATTCCTGGAAACAAGTATTACCCTAATACCAAAACTAGAGAAAGACCCAATCAAAAAAGAAAATTATAGGCCAGTCTCCCTCATGAACATAGATCCTCAGTAAAATACTGGCAAATAGAATACAGAAAGTAATCAGAAAGATTATACACGATGATCAGGTGGGACTGATTCATCCCAGGAATGCAAGGATGGCCCAACATATGGAAATCAATAAATGTAATACACCATGTCAACAGGGCCAAGGACAAGAACCACATGATCATCTCAATAGATGCAGAAAAAGCTTTCGACAAAATCCAACATCCATTCATGATAAAAACCCTACAGAAAATCAGAATAGATGGTCTCTACCTCAACCTGATAAAAACCATGTATCATAAACCAACAGCCAACATCTTACTAAATGGAGAAAAACTGAAAGCTTTCAACCTAAAATCAGGAACAAGACAAGGATATCCATTATCACCACTCCTATTCAATATAGTTCTGGAAATATTAGCCAGAGCAATTAGACAAGAGAAAGAAATAAAGGGAATAAGGATAGGAAAGGAAGAAGTAAAATTTTCATTATTTGCAGATGATATACTCCACATAGAAGACCCCCAAAAATCCATTAAAAGAGTTCTAGATATAATAACCAAATTCAGTAATGTTGATGGATACAAGGTCAACACTCAAAAATCAGCAGCTTTCCTGTACACAAACAAGTCACTGAGAGAGAAATAAGGAAAACCACACCCTTCACTATAACATCCAAAAAAATGAAATACTTAGGAATCGATCTAACAAAGGAAGTAAAAAATCTATGCAGTGAAAATTACATTACTCTAAAGAAGGAAATCGAAGAAGATTTCAGAAAATGGAAAGATATTCCCTGTTCATGGATAGGAAGAACAAACATTGTGAAAATGGCCATTCTCCCAAAATTATTATACAGATTTAATGCAATCCCAATCAAAATAACACTTGCCTACCTCACAGAGCTAGAGAAAGCATTCCCAAAATTCATCTGGAACCAGAAAAGACCTAGAATAGAAAAGGCAACTCTGGGCTACAAAGGTAAGACAGGAGGCATCACAATTCCTGACTTGAAACTATACAATAAAGCCAGTGTGATAAAATCAGCATTGTACTGGAATCAAAACAGACCTGAAGATCAGTGGAATAGATTAGAAGATACAGCCACAACTACAAATGCACTTAGCTGCCTCATCTTTGACAAAGGGGCTAAACATGTACATTGGAAGAAAGATAGCCTCTTTAACAAATGGTGCTGGAAAAACTGGCTTTCTATATGCCGTAAACTAAAACTAGATCCATGTCTCTCGCCATACACTAAAATAAAGTCAAAATGGATCAAAGATCTGAATATTAAAACAGAGACACTAAACTTACTAGAAGACAGAGTAGGTAAAAATCTTGATGACATAGGAGTAGGCAGAGAGTTCATGAATGAAAATCAAATTGCACGGGAAACACTTCCCAGAATCAACAAGTGGGATCTCATCTTACTAAAAAGTTTTTGCATGTCAAAGGAAATCTCCAACAGAGTAAAAAGAAAACCCACAAACTGGGAAAATATCTTAGCCTTTTGTCCATCAGACAAAGGACTTCTATCTAAAACATATAAAGAATGAAAAGAAATCAGACTCCTAAAATTCAAGGACCAGTCCAAAAATGGGCATCTGAGATGAATACACACTTCTCAGAGGAAGAAATGTAAATGGCAAATAAATATATGAGAAAATGTTCAGCATCAAAGGTAATTTAGGAAATGCAAATTAAAACAATGCTCAGATTCCATCTCACTCCAGAAAGAATGGCCAAGATTAAAAAATCAACCAACAACAAATCCTGGAGGGGGTGCAGGGAAAAAGGAAATCTTCTCCACTGTTGGTGGGAGTGTAGACTGGTGCAACCACTGTGGAAATCAGTGTGGAGATTCCTCAAGAAGCTAGGATTAGACATCCCATTCAACCCAGTTCTCCCACTTCTGGGCATTTTCCCAGGAAAATTGAAATCATCATACCACAGTGATATCTGTGTACCCATGTTTATAGCAACACAATTTGTGATAGCCAGATCTTGGAAACATTCCTTGATTGATTGCCCATCAATCAAGGAATGGATAAAAAATGTGTGGTATTTTTATACAATGGAGTACTACTCAGCTATCAGGAAAGATTGCGTTGAGATTTTTATTATTAAATGGACACGACTTGAGACCATACTCATAAATAAGTAAGATAAATCAAACCCACATGTGTAAATACCGTATTGTCTCCCTAGTGTATGAAACTGAAAAAGTATATATGATCCAAAATCTACAATAAATACTATGTAAGGGTAAAAACTGCTCAAAGAGCAAAGGGAATTGGGAAGGGAAAAGGGGGAAAGAAGGAAGGGAAAAGGAAAAAGATATAAATCTGTATATATGTATATGTAAGATAACTAAAACGAACATACTGCTGAATGTATTAGTTATTGAGAAAGAACAGTTAATATTCATATGATTAGATCAATTTTACATGTCTATATCTTAATGTAAACAATCATTTTGAAGGCAGTGATACGCAATATTGCAACCATTGTCAAGTTTCTATCATAATGTTTTGTAAGACATTGTAAGACAATGTTACTTTTGTGTATTTGCTCTAGTCGTTTGTCTCTTTTGCTTTTTGTGTTTCTTATGTGTCTTTTTCTCTTAAATTTAAAAAAAATAAGAAAATCATGGAAATAAAGGTTAGTCTAAAAAGCCATGTGAACCACAGTGAAATTTACATGTAAGTAACTGGATTTCCAGTAAGAGAACTATTTTCCACATGGGAAGGGGACCAAGAGATAGAGGGAGGGTAGAGGAGGGATGAGAAGAGAAGGCGATGTAAAAAGAATCAGGATGTGTTAGATACACACAACAACTCCCAATGGTGAATATAATTGTTATGTATTGCAAACATGTATTAATAAAAAAAGAAAACAGAATCAAGGCACTCTTCCATCCTAAGTGCAGTAATAAATTTAGAAGTAGGGTAATCATGATAAAAATTGTTTAAAAAAATAAAAATCTTCAGACTAGCCATATACAAAAATACCTTCAAAGATGACCAATAATACAATTATCTGTTGAAATTAACCATTTCTTGGATCATAAAGCATAAACATAACAGAAGTCAGAATGCATTTGTAGAGTGCTAAGAGACTAAGTCTCAGTGAATTTTAAACAATAAAATATTCTTTAAAAGATATAGGCAAAACTAATTTGTGTAAAAAAACTAAAACACTGATTGCCTAAAGTTAAAGTGGAACTCAGACTGTTGGAGTGATGGAAGTGTTCTGTATTTTAATTGATTTTTCAGAGCTCATTGTGTACCTAAACATGTTTTACCACTCTGAAATTATACATCATTAAAATTAAAATTAAAAAAGGTTTCTGCTGCTGGCCAGAATTAAGTAAGAGAGGCTATAAATGAAACATTTTTTTAAAAACCCTGGAAAACAGTAGTTTTTATGACATAGTACATTATGCAGCAAAAAAAGAATGAAGCCTAAGAGTTGGGAAACATTTGAGATAAACCCTATGATTTCTCCATCTTTCTGCATGAAGCTCAGAGAGGAGCTCCCAGCTAAGGACCTCCCTGAGACAGAAATGTGAATCCAAGGAGAACAAAGGCCTGGAGTTTGCAGAGCTAAGAATCAGGAAAAAGACTTGCAGTCTCCCTCAAGTAGTAAGAGTTTCTGTTCCCACCAGCCAGACTAGAAAACCTCACAGTTCATGTGGCATTGGGTAGTCTCACAATACTGTACTTTTTTGCCTGTGTTATAGGAAAAATTATCATTATATTAATCTTACCCAAATATAAATTTGCAGATTATTATTATTTTTTGGTACCAGGGTTCGAACTCACTAACAATTTTGAGCTTAGCAGGTAAGTGCTTGAGCTACTGAGCTAAATCCCTGGCCCTACTTTGCAGAATTTTAAAACAAAAGAAACAGAAGGTCAGACTTTCCAAACAATTTTTTCCAGAACAAAGTTCAAGAATACTTGTAAGTAGGGAGGAAATTATAAAGATCAGAGCAGAAATTAACACACTGGACACCAAAAAAATAATTCAAAGAATCAATTCATAGAAGAGTTGGTTCTTAGAAAGATTAAATTGACAGACCCTTAGCCAACCTTATCAAAAAAAGGAAAGAAGAGACTTAAATTCATGCAGTTAGAAATGAAAAGGGCAAAATCACAACAGACTGTGCAAAAATCCTGAAAATCATTTATACCTACTTTGAAAACTTGTAGTCTAATAAGATGGAAAATAGAGAAGAAATGGACAGAATCCTAGATACTTATGAATTACCAAAACTGAGTCAAGAAGATATAAAAATTCTAAATAACCTAATGTCAGTAAATGAAATCAAACATTTAATTAAGAGCTTATCAAAGAAAAGCCCAAGCTGATGAATTCTACAAGAAATTTTGTGAAGACCTAACACCACTACTTCTCAAACTCTAATGAAATTGAAATTGAAAAGGAAGCAATACTCCCAAATTCATTCCTGGAAGCAAGCATTACTCTTGATTCCAAAACCAGAGAAGGCCCCAACTAAGAAAGAGAATTACAGGCCAGACTCCCTATTGAACATCGATGAAAAAATTCTCAGTAAGATACTGCTAAACAGACTGCAGCAAATCATCAGAAAGATTGTACACCATGATCAAGTGGGATTCATCCCAGGGTTGCAGGGATGGTTCAACGTATGTAAATCCATAAATGTATTACACCATGTTAACAGAGCCAAAGACAAAAATCATATGATCATCTCAATAGATGCAGAAAAAGCTTTTGATAAAGTCCAACACTGGTTCATGATAAAAGCCCTACAGAAAATTGGGCTAGACAATCTTTATATCAATCTGATAAAGGCCATCTATGACAAACCAACCGCTAGCATCATACTAAATGGACAAAAACTGAAAGCTTTCGCTCTAAAATCAGGAACAAGACAAGGTTGTCACTGTCTCCACTCCTACTCAACATAGTCCTGGAAACTTTAGCTGGAGCAATTAGACAAGAGAGAGAAATAAAAGGAATAAAGATAGGAAAGGAAGAAGTTAAACTATCATTATTTGCAGGTGATGTGATACTCTACTTAGAAGACCCCAAAAACTCCAACAAAAGGCTTCTAGATTTAATAAGGAAATTCAGTAACATAACTAGTTATAAAGTCAACACTCAAAAATCAGTAGCCTTCTTGTACATGAATAACAAACACACTGAGAGAGAAATCAGTGAAACAATACCTTTTACAGTAGCATCCAAAAAAATGAAATACCTAGGAATCAGTCTAACAAAGGAGGTAAAAGACCTCTACATTGAAAACTGCAGTATGCTGAAAAAGGAAATTGAAGAGGATATTAGAAAGTGGAGAGATATGGGTAGGAAAAACCACTATGGTGAAAATAGCCATGCTTCCAAAAGTGTTACACATATTCAGTGCAATTTGAATCAAAATTCCAATAGCATCTCTCACAGTATTAGAGAAAACAGTCCTAAAATTTATCTGGAACCAGAAGAGACCTAGAATAGCAAAGGCCATCCTGGACAACAAAGACAGAGACAAGACAGGGTCATCACAATTGCTCACTTGAAATTATTCTACAAGGCTACTGTGATAAAAACAGTGTGGTACTGGCAAAAACACAGACCCAAAGATCAATGCAATAGATTAGAAGATGCAGAAACAACTGCAGGTACACTAAGTCACCTTATCTTTGACAAAGGTGCCAAACACATTCACTGGAAGAAAGCCTCTTTAATAAATGGTGCTGGAAAAACTGGCTATACACATGCCGAAGATTAAAACTGGACCCATATCTTTTACCATGTACTAAGGTAAAATCAGAAGGGATCAAAGTTCTTAATATAAAAGTAGAAACATTAAATCTGCTGGAATATAGAGTAGGTAAAACTCTTGAAGACATTGGTGTAGGCAAAGACTTTATGAACAAAACCCAGATTGCACAGGAACTGTCTCAAAGAATCAACAAATGGGATCTCACCATACCGAAAACCTTTTTCATGGCAAGAGAAACCACCAACAATGTGAAGAGACAACCCACAACGTGGGAGAAAATCTTTGCCAGCTATTCCTCAGACAAAGGATTACTATTGAGAACATATAAAGAACTAAAAAAAATCAAGCCTCCCAAATTTAAAGACTCAATCCAGAAATTGGCGTCTAAGATGCATACACACTTCTTAGATGAAGAAATATTTAAATGAAGAAATACAAACAGCAAATAAGTATGTGAAAAAATGTTCAACATCATTGGTCATTTGAGAGATACAAATTAGCACCAAGATTCCACCCCGGAAAGAATGGCTATTACCAAGAAATCAACTAGTGAAAAATGCTGGAAGGGCTGTGGCAGAAAAGGTCCTCTTCTTCATTGTTAGTGGGAGTGTAGACTGGTGTAACCACTCTGGAAATCAGTATGGAGATTCCTCAAAAAACTAGTGTTGAAGGTCCCATTCAACCCATCTATTCCCTTTTTGAGTATCTTCCTAGAGGAATTAAAAACATCATACCACAGTGGTATATGTGCATCCACGTTTATAGCAACAGAATTTTAAATAGCTAGATCTTGCCAACAACCTAAATGCCCATCAACCAAAGAATGGATAAAAGAGATGTGGTATTTTTATGCAATAGAGTACTATTCAGCCATAAAGATAAACTTGAGGCTTTAATAGGTAAGTGGATGCAACTAGAGACCATACTTACAAGTGAAATAAATCAGGTTTGCATGTGTAAACCTTGTATTATCTCCCTAGTGTGAGAAGTTGAAAGAATTGTGTGTATATATATTTTATATATATACCATTATTTACTTATATATAGAAACATAAGATAGTTACAGTGCTAATTTCTCTTAGTTCATTAAAAAGACAGGTTTGTGCTAATATTGTTTGACAATTAAATGCAAATATCTTTTACTCTGAGTAATTAATTTAAAGGAAACAATGCAATATGTTGGCCATTGTTACCTTCTAACTATCTTTCGAAATTTCGTTTGATTTTTTTCTCTTTAAAATACAATTTAAAGATTGTTTTACTTTATCTTTTGTTTTTAATTTTCAAACTTTTAAAAAAATTTTTTTTTATTTTAAAGATAGTAAAATCCAACAGAACATAACAGAACAAAGTCAATCAAAACAAACTAGTAGGACAGGTACAGAACTTCAAAGAACAATAATGTGAATACAATAGGTACTATAGTATATCTTGTTATCTTCAGAATAGCTGACCATTCCAACAGGTGTAGTAGAATTGAACCAAAAACAAAACAATAAAACCAATAAAAACAGAATATAAAATAAAGCAAAAAAAAATAATAATAATGATCAGAGTAAAGCAAAACAGTGAGTACCATATTGGGCCTCGAAGACAAGACACAAGAGAGTCCCCCATATTTGCTACATTGCCTGCTGTCATCTTCCAAAGAGATGCTAAGGCTGCCGATCAGAGGCCTGCAAAATCTACGAAACAATACTGGCATTTAGTTGCTCAGTGTTCCTTAGTTGCTATCAATTTAGCCAGACCTCAGAACCCGCAGGTTGCTTATGGAGCGGGGGTGGGGGGGTTGGGGGAGTTGGAAATACATGTCCTTGATTCCAAGCATGCCAGTGCCGTGTGAGCCCAGCGGGTTGGGGCCCAGACGGGCCCATTCTTGTTCTCCTCCAGGGGTCCGTTTCAAGTTTTTTAATTTCTTAATTCTTTACCCTGTTAAGAGTTACCAAGGATCCCAAGAAGCTTTGGCCTATGTTCATTTACTGTATTAAACTCTAAACAGAAATTTTAAATATTGTTAATTTGTTTTAAAATAGCAATAATAAAATTATGTGTTAACATCAATAACATTTTTATAAAATTTTTCTTAAAAAATGAATTGTTACAAAAGTAGTATTGTTGAACATTTTTGCAAATCCCTTTAATGTCTGGCTTAGTAGTGTGTAGTTGGATCCACATATCTGCTTCTCCTGTCACTCTGTTGCAATCTGTTATTTTGGTTGGAGTGGTTGAAGATCTGGCCTTACAGCGTAGGTAGTTGGAAAAGAATGAAGTATTTTAAGGGCTATTTTTCTTTGATACAATACCAAAACTCAGTAAATGTTAGTTTATTAAAGATTAATAACAACATGAAATTTGAAACCATGTTAAATTAAAAATTCATTGGCTTTTGTATACTCTGAATGAACCTATTACCCAGGCATTATTTTATAACTTTGAGTCAGTCATTCAGAAAATACTGGTTCTTTTATGCAGATTTTGTAAATATTGACTCACCTTGCAATAATGAAAATATCCCATTGTTAGTGTGTGTATATATATAGATCTTTTTAGAAAAATATTTCAGTGTTCTCAGGCTCATCATGATAGGTATAAGTTTTCCAAAATTCAGATTTTACTGTGAAGCTTAACTTCTGAATTTGGCAAGAAACATTGTCAGTTGTTTCCCTCTGAAGTAAACAGGCTTCCTTTTTTGTTTTCAAGAAAATATCTGCCAAATAAATCTAAGTAACCATAGTTTGTCTGTTACTTCTTTGAAGTAAAAGTAGTGTTTTAATTTTTTTTTATTGCTGCCTTTACAAATTTCCCCAACTCAGTGCTCTGTATCCCTGCCTTTTCCAACATCTACATGCTGCCCACAGTTTTCTGCCCTTAGCCTTGTCCTTTGCCTTCACAGCAGGTAGTGCCACATCCCTCTTACCCTACCTCCATTGTCAGTCTCTGCGGACAGTCACCCATCATCTGCCTCCCTGTTCTACTTTTTTTTTTTTTTTTTTTTTTTTTTGCGGCGCCAGGGATTGAACTCACAACCTCGTGCCTGTCTGACAGGCGTGTAAGCCGTTGTGCCAAACTCCTGGCCCTGGTTTATTGAGGCAGAGTCGCATCGTGTAGCTCAGGCTGACCTTGCGCTAGCATTGTAGCCCAAGCTGGCCTTGAACTCAGAACGCTTCTCCTACTTCAGCCTCCCGAGTGCTGGGATTAAAGGCGTGCACCACCTGTTCTACTTTTGAAGACCTTTTTGTGGATGAGTCCACTTGGATAATCCAGGACACTCTGCCTACCTGTTGATAAGTAATCTCAGTTACCTCAGTAACCTTAGTTCTCCTTTGCCAGGGGATATTACATGTCCACAGGGTTCAGGGATTAGGATGTAGATATCTTTGGAAGGGGATTATTCTACCTACCACTGAGTCTTTTATGAATAAAGCAGCTAGTTCTGCTTGCATCTCATTTGTATAAGTACGTCTTCTTTAGGTATCTATTGTAATTCCTACTTAATTAAACAATAAATGCTTTGTGCATACTACCCATTTTATCACAAAGGATATTAAAAAGTAAGTACCTATGTATGGATTTAATAAAAGTCAGTATATTATTGCTTTATCAGCACATACTTAACCGGGGGGGGGGGGTGTGAGTATATAGCAGTAGAGAAGAATACTATACAGTGAATGCTATAGAATTTGTTGCCACTGGCTTGATTCATGTAAATGTCAGTAAAAGGTGACTACCCACTTGATATTACCGTGGAGATAGTTTTGATTTTATCACAGGTCTTACCCTAAAAGTCTCAGACTCTCAGGAATTCATAAACTGCACTCTAAAGCTATTGAACAATGAAAGGTCTCTGGAATTTCAAACTTCAAAACTTTATAGATTAAATATTAAATACTGAAAGCTTCGTAACAACTGGATTGTGTCTGTGGTCTGTTACCCTACTGTCTTCCTTGTGACTGTGATGTCAGACAAGCTGAGGTAAAAAAGCAAGACTTCTTGAGAGGTCTCAAACAACTTGGTTATGTAAATATTTTTATTGGTGAAGGGCTTCAACTTGTTTAGCAGTCTTTCCAGGAGTTTATAGAGTGGTGTAATTCATGTTGCAGTAAGAGTTGACGACCACCCCTTAACTGGAATGCTTGGGACCAGGAGTCTTTAAGGTTTTTTTTTTTTTTTGTATTCTGGAATATTTGCATAGACTTTAGTGGTTGAGCATCCCTAAACCAAAAACTCAAAATTCAAAATGCTCCAAAATATGAACCATTTATTGTCACATCTCACTGAAAAAATTTCAAACTTTAGAACAATTCAGACTTTGAATTTTCAGATTTGGAATGTACCATTGGTACATGGTATGATTGAAAAAATATGGTGGATGTTTAAAATTTGTTTTTTAGAATTTTATTACAGTAAAAGACATATTGACATTAATCCCTCTCAAATTATAACCCATGTATCCTATAATTCTTGCCCCTTTTTGAAAGTGAGTACGTTTAGTTGCATTGTTGTGGCTACCTCTAGTGTTCTGAATCGATTGAAAATGTTAACTTTCATAGTCATTTTGACTTTAAGGAAGAGCCCTAAGTTTCAGGGTGCCAGATCTGGTGAATGGGATTGGTCAGGACACCATAATGGTTTTATGAGCAAGGTTTTCCTTTGGATGGCACTTAACGATAGCATTCATCCTATTTTTTATTACTCTTAAAGATGTTCATGAAAGAGAACTTCCAGAACTGTTTCCAAAAAGGTCAAGAATGGTGGGATAGGTATGTTTTAAGGGAGAGGGGAGTGTTTTCAGGAGCATTAATGACAGTGTGTCTTTTACCATAACAATTTTTAAAAATTTAAACACTGCACTTATATTTTGATCATCCCTTGTATCTATTTCTTTGTGTTCAAGTGCTTGTTTTATAAGAAAAAGAACCAATTTAGGTACTGTCAGCTTTTGATTGTGGGGAACCCACATTCTTATTGATAGGTGTCGAGAGATATTTTATTTTACTGATTATTCAAGACCTTTATCCCAGTTACAGCCTTTGGCCTTTTAGACTGACCATAGTCACGTTTTATAAATAGAAACTTGTTTAGTCCCCATTAGTGTTCCATATGAAGTTTTTCTGTAAGCATGTAATTATAGTAACATTATGAAATGAGCTAGAGATTATCCGAAGCAAAATCATAAACTATGGATTAACCCAAAACCTATTCCTAGGATGGTTCTGGTGTCATTGTTGCTGTATTTTAGCATTACATTTAAGTATTGTATATTTGTATGCATAAACATACAGAGATATGCTTGTGTATTCCTCAAAGAAAATAAGTGATAGCTTAGATAACCTCAGAAGAACCTAAATTCCCTAGTCATTGACGTTTACTCCTCTTGAAATGTTTCTTGTTACGTTTACCTAACTTCCCCTTCACAACTTCTTATATTCTGGCAGGGACATGATTACTAATCAATGATTGGAGGAGCCTAAGTTCAGAGAATGTCACCTACATCTGATCTAATTATAGTAAAAATCAAGGATATACTCATACAGTTACTCTAGGACAGTGATGGTGAACCTTAGAGCTTTCAATGATAACAAACAGCCCACTACGGCATGTGTGGCATAGGTTCACCACTACTGCCCCAGAAGAATAGAGAAAGGAGTCAGGCAACATTTGGCAAAATGTTTCAGACTGGAGGAAATTTGACATTCTAAGAAATTTCTTAATCCCTTTAATGGAGCATTCTTTTCAAGCTAGCAAAAACAGTTCTCCTGGATGGAGCGCACTAGAGTATTAGAAATCAGAGAAAAGAAAGGGCACATTGTCTGGTTGTTGTTGAGTCCTCTTATCTAATGCTTGGGGAGATTTCCTTATCTTTCCATAGAGAACTATTTTCAAAATTACTATGAATCCTTTTTTTATGTTACATGGTGAAATCTTAGACCTTTATCTAAGACATTTTTAAAAAGCCTGCACAAATCCAGTGCCACTGTAATACTTTCTATTGAGTAGGGTGACTTTTGTTTTGCATTCTTTCCTGTGGAGGCTGATCTGGGAGGCACAGCCACACATTATAGAATTGAAAGCCTCTTCCATCCTCCAGACTGCTTTATCTCTTTGATAGTTCTCCCTGCAGGGAGAATCAAATGATGGCTGGACCTGGCAGTATTTAGGACTTCCTTTGTAATAGATGTAGTGCCTAACTCTACCACTTTGTTAAACCCTACTGGGGTACTCCACTCATTTAAAAGCCAAGATGAACCCTTACCTGTGGGAGTTCCTCTCCTAGCATTAGCCACATGCAGGTGTTAGAAACAGACCCGCTGAGAAAGGGGCTAAATGTCCGTGGTATATAGCAGGTTTTACCTTGGGTTTTGTTTTTTGTTTGTTTCTTTCTTTGTATGGTGCACAAAGAAATTCCATATCTATTCCTGTTAATAATTAAAATGAAGTAGCAATGCTATCAATGTCTATGTTCTTTTAAAAATGTCACTCCCAAAGGTTCTATATCAGTACTGTGTACGTAGCTGTTTGCAAGTTTCAGACTTGGAACTTTACTTTCCACCCACAGGAGCAAAGTACAGTCAGTACAGGGCAATTACAGAACTCCAGGGAGGCTCATGTCAGTGGATCACGTGAAGGCTGTTGAGCTTCCTTGTCAAGTAGGCAGGGTGCAGGAGAGTAGGAACAAGCAAGCACTTTTTTTTTTTTTTTTAATTTTTTTCCAGGTAACGTTTTCCATATTAGGACTATTTTGAACCATTTGATTTTAAAACTTTAAAAAGGTAATTCAAGTCCATAGTCCACTAAAATGGCAGGGATTGAATGTGTTTCAGAACTCAGAAATTTTCAAATTTTAGTAGGGAAATAAAATATATGCACCATATATTAATATTCCCAGTGGAATCTGGGATCAACACTCCACAATCAGACACATTAATATTTATACAGGGAGAAATGAATATTCACTCAAGAATAAATTAAAAGTACTAATGTCAGTCCCATCTCAAATATTGCTGCCAAATCTGTTTGCTTAAATTTAGTTTTTACCTTTCAACTTCAGAGCTTTAAATAAAGTCTGTGGACCTATCTGTGTGGTGATAGAAACGGAGCAGCATAGGTTGGTCGAGTCCTAGTGACACTTCCTGGAGCCATATCACAGGACTACAGTTAGGGCTACATTCTCTCCTATTCTCTAATCTTCCCTTTGCTTATCTGTCAGAAGGTAAGATCTGTGAGCTGTTGTGAGGGTCAAAAGGTGATGTTAGTTAGACACTGGACTTAGTGTTTGTTATATAATCGGTGTTCAACACATGTTAGTTACTGAAATTGTACCTCACCAGGCAGTCATCCCTGTAGTTCCAGCATGCAGGAGGCTAAGGCAAAAGGATCACTTGAGCCCAGAAGTTCAGGGCCAACTGGACAACACAGTGAGACCTTGTCTTACAAATAATTTTTTAGGGCTGGGAGTTTGTCTCAGTGGCTTAAGCACCTGTCTGGTAGGTGCAAGGTTGTGAGTTTCATTCCTGGTGCTGCAAAAAAGAAAAATAATAATAATAATAATAATAATTTTTTAAAAATTTCACCTCTTCCTAGCCAGGTATGGTGGCACACGCCTTTAATCCCAGTACTCAGGAGGCTGAGGTAGGAGGAGTGTTGTGAGTGCGAGACTGGCTTGGGCTACAACGCGAGTGCAAGGCTGGCCTGAACTACATAGTGCAACCCTGTCTCAAAAAACTAGAGCCGGGAGTTTGGCTCAGTGGCTTAAGGGCCTGCCTGATAGGTGTGATGCTGTGAGTTTGATCCCTGGTACCACCAAAAAAAAAAAAAAAATTCACCTCTTTCCTTCCTTTTTCTTTGTAATAGTTGAAAATCTACTATGTAGTGATAGCAGTACCACTCTGGAAACAAGACTGAATGCTAAGTATTGTCCCAGTGACACTGAATAATTAAAAACCTAAAGTTTTATGTTGCAAACTCATTGTTAAATGACCAATATCTCAATAAAATTGTTTGCAAAATGACTAAATTGTTCAATGATGACTGTTTTTGATTACTGCTACATCACATTTAAATCTTGAGTGCTTCATTGTAACTGTATTTGAGTAAGAAATATATGGCACTTGTTGATTTGCCAGTGTAAAGCTCTCTTTTAAAAAAGTTTTCTTCATGTACTTGACCTTTTAGAAAACTACTTGGAAAAGAAATTTCTATAAGAATATTGTGGTTTTTTGGGGGCGGGAGGTGTTTTGAGTTCACTGTGTAGCATAGGCTGCCCTCAAACCCAAGGTAATACTCCTGCCTTATTCTCCGTTATGCTGGGATTACAGCTGTGTGCCACCCTCGAATCTTCTAAGTACATTGTTGATAGTGCTAGAGCTGTAACAAAGATAACCAAGGTTTATAATTTAATATGTTTGACAAATTGTGGTAGATGACAGGTCTTCTCTAATTTTATCCCTCCCCCAAAAGCAAGGATAGTAATGGACATTTTGGTGCAAAAAAGCTTATTTTCAAGTAGGTTCTATAAAGTAGACCTCTGCTTTTAAATTTTTATAAAGCCCTCATTTTTTGTAAAAGGGAAAGATCTTTGGAAAAGAACCGCCTTTGTTGTCAGGCCACTTTTTAAAGCCTCATTTTATACTTTGTAATCTATTAAGAGAAATTTCCTAAAATATCCACATCTGTTCTAATGCTTTATGATCTTAAAATACAGGACTGTTTTTTTTTTTTTTCTTTTCTGGTCTTTCCCCTTAATTCATGAGGAGTATAAATGCTGTTCTCTGTAGTTATTGTATCAGAGACAGGAAAATTAAAATAGAAGGACTTCAAGAGAAGAGCAGTGTTAGCTGTTGGCTAGTCATGTGCCCTACAAGGGTAATCAGCATTTAAGTGGGTCACAGTGTGTGTGCCTATATTTACATGCATTGTGTTGCCTGCTCCACAGCTGAACTATCAGCAGAAAGTTGGCATCATGTACTGCAAAGCTGCACAGAGCACTGAAGAAGAGATGTATAACAATGAATCAGCGGGCCCAGCCTTTGAGGAATTCCTCCAGCTATTGGGAGAACGCGTTCGACTGAAAGGATTTGAGAAGTATCGTGCACAGCTTGACACCAAAAGTAAGAAGTGCTGATGTCCTCCTACTGTGCTTGTTTTTCTTCCTGCTGTGCATCTGCTAAATCATCCTTAACACAGCATTGCTGTTTATTACAAAAAAAAAAAGTCTGGCAAGCAGGGAGAGAAAGCCAGAGGAGGAGAATGTAGCCCTAGCACAGATGAACATGATCAAAGTAACTAATATTGGACTGTAAGAAAATCATGTCAGAGATGTGGACCAAATAGGGGAGTGGACGCAGATTGTGCAATATTGGCCCCTGGATAGTATGCTGTAAATGTCATTACACTTAGGTGAATGAAAGAGAATTAAAACCTACAGAAACTTAAACCATCTGATTCTAAGCTCTAGAATTCCTTGCTTTCACTGACTTATTTTAGGATATGTATGCTTTTGTGTATGTAATCAGCCTTTGTTTAGTTTTCTTATTTATTTTCATATTCTTTTAATACCTAGGAGAATTTTGTTCTTTGATGCTGTTATTAATGTCCAAAGTCTATCTTAATCTCTAAGAAAGTAGGCTTTTTAACTTTGGTCTTTGATGATTAAAGACACAATAATGAAGCAATCCATTTAACTGTAACACATGAACTTGTAAGATTCTCCATTCCCATATTTCAAGTCATCAGTAGTTCTGAGGTATCTATTTTGGTAGAATATGTTGACTTCTGCATGTCTACATGGAGACAGTTTTAAATTTTGTCTCAAAGTTCTTCCATAGACACCTGTGATCTGTTTTTGTTTAAAGGTCTTTGCATTGGCACATCAGTATTGTAGTCTATAATAATTTCTCTGATTTTCTGTACAGGAAATTAAATAAGGAGTTGAGTCATGAAAACAGAAAGCATTCATAAACTCCACTGCAGGGAAGAATTTCCTGTTGCCATGGTTTTGCACTTGCCAATTTGGAAATGACATGCAGAAGAGGCTATTAAAAGCCATAAATAGACCAGCCTCTTAAATATTATTATAATGTCCTATACTCAGCTAGCAACCGCATGAAATGTTAAATCTCTATATCCCTTAAACCCTGTTCATCCAAATATTCTGATATTCATTCTGTGCAATTCATTCATGCTGTCCTAATTTGTTGTATAAATTATTACCACAGAGGACCTGACAAGAAAATGTCTTAAGTTTCCTGGTAGTATAAATGAATGGTCAATTTGGGAACTAATAGGATTGTGTATTATTTGTTTGTTTACACATTCTCAGCCACATCTTCAAGATGAAGACTCATGTGAGAAATGTATAGCTGTGTTGTAAAGTAAGACAATGGAATAACCTTAATTTGTGCACATTTTGCCCCAATATACCAACAACTTTGAAGGGCAGAGGGAGAAGAACCTGTATTGGCAACCTGCTTCTCACTGCAATTTGAAAATTACATAATATTTTCAACAAGGAAGCATCATTTTCACCAAACTCCTCTCTGAAATGCACTTCAACCTTTTTAGGCAAATCTCCTGAGAATGGCTCAGTTTCCATCCTGCCCTTTCAGAGTGTGTGTTAGTCCATTTTACTTTGGTGTCACAAAATACTGGGGGCTGGATAATTTATAAAGAAAAAAAGTTTATTTAGCTCAAAGTTCTGGAGGTACAGGAGTATGATACTAGCTTCTGCTCAGTTCCAGGCTTCATGGTAGATGACCTACAGTGAGTGCATGTGCAAAATGTCACGTGATTCCACAGGAAACCAGAGAAATAGGAGGGCTTACTCTTTTTATAATGACTCATTCTCATGGAAACTGACTCTGTGAGACCAGTAGTAATCCTTTCCAAAGATGGTGCCTCTATGACCCAATCACTGTCCAGTAGGTCCCACCTTCCAAAGGTTCTACCACCTCTTAGTACTACTACCTTGGGAAACAATCATCCAGCACATGAACCCTTCAGAGATCCACTCAGACCATGCCCAAACCAAAACCAGGGAGATGTCAGCTTTCCTAAAGTGAACAAGAGAGTATTTTAACTGAAAAATCCTAATAAAGGCAGTATGCAAAATTGCCTTTTATCCCATCCTAATAGGGACAACTGGAGGAGTCCATTAGACTTATCATTTAAACCCATATTAAATAATAATGGACCACCAAAATAGGTAACAACCAGCTCCTCACACCTCTGCAGAGTCTTAATAGCCATGATACACCCAGAAGAAAGATTCTACAATGTGTTCTTGCTCATAATCTCATCATTCTGACTAACTTTGTGTCAAGAAATTTCCTTCAATATAATCCTTGAAAAAAATGCTTTCCAGAGCAAATACTTTTAAAGAATCATTTCTACTGTATATGTTACGCGAATCTATGGTTTGTAGTCTTCATCAAATTAAAATATTTATCCTTTTTATTTTTTCCTCTGTTCTACTTCTGTGTCTCCAATTACACATAAGTTGTATCACTACTACTGTATACTACTATATCATAGGTTAATGAGGCCCTGTTTTTCAATTTTTAAAAAAACCTTTGCTTCCTATTAACTACTTAACCAGTCCAGTTATTTAAATACAGAATGACCAAAATTTGCATAATTTTTATAAGATTATTGTTAATGGTTTGTGTCTAGAGGTTCCCCTAAAGTCTCATGTGGGAGGAGAGGCTTTCTGCAGGTTGCTGAATCTAAAGTTTGTCATTGGTTCACTGTCTAGTGCTGAGATTGGGGTTGTGTTACATCCACCCTAGGGTGGGTATCCTGCGTACAGTATAAGGGAGGAAAAGAGGCTTGCTTTCTCCTCTTACCCACTTCGTTCTTGTTGCTTTTACTGTCTTCCACTGCCATGAACTGTTGCCCCTCTGCCATGTGCCACCCTGCCTTGGAGCCAGCTGATTATGGACTGAAGCCTCTACAAACTGTGAGCTAAATAAACCTTTCCTCTCTTAATTCTGGGTGACAGGCAAGGAGAGAAAAGTAGCCAAGGCAATAATATAAAAATGATTTTTTTTTCGGTACTAGGGATGAAACACACAACCTCACACCTGCCAGGCAAGCACTTAGGCCACTGAGCTAAATCCCTGGCCCTATTTTTTGAGACAGGGTCTCACTATGCAGTTCGGCTGACCTCGAACTCACTTTGTAGCCCAAGCTAGTCTTGAACTCACAATGATCCTCCTGCCTCACCCTCCCAAGTGCTGGGATTAAATGTGTGTGAAAAATGATAATTTTATCAAATTTATTCAATACAAAAATCAGCTGGTTGAAATGAGACCTGCTTAAATGATGCTCAGGTTAGTTAATACTTAAACAAACATGCCGCCCAAATGACATTTGGAGTAAACTGTTAAGTGGTTGACATGTTGTGTTCCTCAGCTTTGTATCTTTGCAACAAAATACCTCACACTTAAAATTTAAAGGAGAAGTTTACTTTGGCTTCTGATTTCAGAGATGTCAGTCCATGGTCAACTGGCTCCAAGGGAGAAACTTCATGATGGCTAAAAGCAGAGAAAACAAGCAAGAGCCAAACAGAGAAGGAGGGGCCAGGGACAAGAATACACCCTTCCAGATCACACTCCCAGAGACCCACCTCCTGCAACCATGTTCCACCTACTAGCAGCACATTCAGCTATGAGTATTGTCATGAATATAGTGCCTGTATGGTCTGATCACCTTCTGAAATCACCACCTCTGAACATGAAACTTTAGGGCAGTGATGGCATATATTTTAGAGACAGGTGCCCAAACTGTAACCCCAAACCCACTTATTTATTGCAAGGTGCCAGCACTGCAGTTAAACCTGAACACTGAGGTTTTAGTTTAACATGTTTTGTGTTAAAAAAATAAATAAGTAACATACATGCTGTAGGTTTGCCACCACTACTTCAGGGGCGAACATTTTAGGTCTAAACCATAGCATATATCTTCAAACTCATTGTGTTTTTTCTTTTTTCCATAGTGTCTTAATGTATTGCTAACCTAATCTAATATGCAGTTGACTATTCAGCCCAAGACTCAAGGGAACCTTATTCAGATTTCTGAGCCCCTTTTGCCCTGAGGGTTCCTTCTATGCCTAGCACGTATCTGTTCCCTCAGACATATTGAACTCTAATCTTTATGACTTCTTTCTTCAAAGTTCTGTGCCCTTGTCCCAAAAGTGCCTCCAGGTAAAATTCTGGAGGCATCATAGGAATCACCTTTTTTTCCTTCAGGACCACTATCTAATGCTACCTCATGTCCATTGTTTGAAAGTTGAATCAGGTATTTTATCAATTTTTATGATTACTTACAGTGAAAAAGTGAGTCCTATACCAAGGACCCTGTTATATCTGAAACAAGTCACACACACACACACATACATCTAAAACTGCTAGATACCTGTTAACCCCATTTTACAGAATTGGCTTTTTTAGATTAACTAACATGCCCATGGGTAGGCGGCTAGTAAGCGTTAGGAAAATAGAACAGCCCCTAGTGCTATGGTTAATTAAGTGTTCAGAGAAAGTGTAACAGTGAATCCCAGGCCTGGCCTTTTGACTCTTCCTTTTTCAAGCCTTTGGGCCAACAGTCCAAAACTCTCAGGAGCTAGCCCTGTTTATCCTTGTTACGATTTTGTTTGGAGTATAGTACTTCCATGAAAGATGGAGAAGCCCAGGAAAGGAAGGGTTAATGGAACTATTGAACTCTTTTTTCTTTTGCATAATTATCTGTACAAAGTCTAAATTCTCATCTCAAAAATAAGTACTGGTAGCAAACAAATAAGATGCAAATAAATATGTCATAGACTGGAACACTTGTGCAATTAAAGAAATTGTCAGTAGTGGATCTTTGTGTTTGGCTTCCCTTTTTTGTTTTCTTACTGGGATGACATAACCTCTAGAAAATTATCATTCTCTCTTGGTACAATAAATGCAAAAATAAGCCTCCCACCAAACAGTTTATTTGAAAACTGGAGACCACCCTCATTTAAAAACTGTATACTTGGATTATTATTTGGGAAAGTATTTCCTTCCTGAATCTTGTCTGTCAGGTCAGCACACAGGAGACTTAGAAATCCTTTGCAAAACATTCTTTCAAATTCAGCCCTTGTAAACTTGCTGTACTATTAGTGAATGCACGTTGCATCTTCCATCTGTCAGCAGTGTTGTAAAGGTAACTGAGATTCAAGGTCTTAGAAAGACTTGGACTTTTCATAAAGAAAATAAATTCTTTATGGGAAATATGTAAACTTTGATAGGGAAAGGACTAAAACTAAGCATTGTTTATATGCTTCTTACATGCAAGGGGCTATTTAGAGTTCTAGAAACTGATGAATGAATAAAAGGATTCTTTTTAAGAAAACTGCGTTTTTCTACCTTAACTGAACAAAATTTTAAATTATAACCAATGCATTTTCCTCAGCATATTTTACGGACTGGCACTTCTATATATACTTTAATTCATTTAATCTCTATGGCACTGAGAATATTGATGAATAAGATGTGAAATAACTTGCTTATGATCACTTAACAAGTGCCATTTGTTGCAATCCAAATAAATCCTCTT
>RJWM01007733.1:0-76449 GCA_004363535.1 Dasyprocta punctata | reverse complement strand
TTCAGTTGGCTCTAAGTGATGCAAATAAGGCCAGCTAAGATACTAGTATGTAATCTTTTAAGCCAACTGACAGTTTCCTGTTTCCTCACATTGTGCTCTCTGTGAAAGATTGAAGTGCAGTGGGATGACCAAGCCAGTTAGCTCCAGGAATGTCAGCTGGGTACGAGCCTCAAAGTTAGAGGCTTTGTTTTTATATCCTCACTAGGATTGGGCATAGGACCCCTTGGCTGCCCTTAACTTTGAATATGTCTTGGTGTCTTTACTCTCACCATGGATTGCATTGAACATGGTAGACTGGAATTAACTTGCAGGGATTCCAATAATATTTCAAGGGGTTTACAAATATAACTTTCACAATTGTGAGGAAGATTAGAAAAGGAATTACAATACTTAGATTACAATATTCATTATTTGGTTTGCAATACAGATCTAGTGAGTTCTCTATCCAGCACCTCTCATTTTGTGGTCCTTTAAGATGCATTTTGGATATTAAGATACAATGCTAAATGATGCAGTCATCTGTCCCTCAGTGGTCAATATTTTTTTACTTGAAATAGGAATTAAGGGACTAAAAATATTATACATTTACCTTCTTTAGGTTATGAGAAAGTGAGCATATACTTTCTTAAAAAGTAAAGAACAAAAGTGGAGATTCAAAGATGATAATTGTTCTTTTATTTCAGACGATCTAATTATGATTGATATTTTTCAACGTTTTATATTTTATCTAATGTTGTGCAATGTTGATACTCAGAAAAATAAATTCACATTTTTGGAAACAGTTTTATGTAGAGGGAATTCATAGCTGATTCTTTCTATAAGTTTACAGTTTTCCAGGTGCTACACTTAAAACATCTTATCTCTTTGGAAAGAAACAATCTGATAGAATACAGCTAAGGAGGCAGCTTATCTTCTACTATATTACTCAAAGTCTTCTGTTCTGTTTTGAAACCAGCTTTGCCAGCAGTATAAGCATCTCCTCTTCCCTCAAAATATGTTAGAGATGTATTATGGTAGCTAGTCAAGAAACATTAGCTGTATGACCAGGCATTCCTATAATAGTGTCTTATGAGGACCTAGAGTAAACACTACACAAAGAAAAAATATTAGTTGAATTCGAGGCAATAGACACAAGATCATCTCGAATTTCATATGCAATGGGCCCATTATTGATTATTTGGTTACTAGTTATGAAATTTGTGGGTATGAGCCCTAAGAAAATGGCTACAGAGGGGAAGGCATTCCTTTTCTCTAAACAGTTTCATAAACAGCTAAGGGGCTTCAGGTAAAGAACAGCAGTATCGCCCTTCCGGGGCCCGGCCCGCCAGACTGGAGTGGCGCAGACTTGGACCAGGACGCAAATGAACTACCCTCTGGGGTCCTGACCTCGGGACCCTGGAGGAGAACGAGAAGGGCCCCTTGTGGGGCCCGAGCCACTCAGGCACCAACCAGGATGCAAATGAACTGCCTTCCGGGGTCCTGACCTCAGGACCCTGGAGGAGAATGAGAAGGGCCCCTTCTGGGGCCAGCCCACTGGGCCGGAGGGGCACCGGTGCGCGGGCTTGGAATCAGGGACAAATACACACCCTCCTCTTCAACAACCTGCTGTTTCAGAGGTCTGGCTAAATTGATAGCAACCAAGGAACATCAACCAACTTTTTGCTAGTATTGTTTAGTAGATCTTACAGGCCTCTGGGCAGCAACCCAAGCATCTCTATGGAAGGTGACAGCAGGCAATGTAGCAAGTATGGGGGATTGTCTTCTGTCTTGTCTTTGAGGCCCAATATGGTTCTCTCTCTTTTGCTTTACTCTGATCATTGTTATTATTATTAATAAAAAAAAAAAAGAAGTAAGTGAATGGAATGGGAAAGGAGATTGGCAAAAAAAACAAAACAAAACAAAACAAAACAAACAAACAAAAAAAACCCAGCAGTATCAAGTCACTGGGGAAAGCAATTCAAAATCTTCCACACAAGATCAGATATTCAGTGTGGTGTGGGCAGGGGGGGCCACGATTCTTACCATATTTAAATACTGAGGAGCCACTCTTGGTTGAAAACAGTCACACAGTTCAAAACACTAGCAGCAAGCAAGACCTTACCAGTTTGAGGAATGTGAATGGAAGAGAAAGAGTGGGAGATATTTGTAGGAAATGAGAGAAACACAGGTTTTTGCTCATAACTGTGTCCACCTTTGAGGTCTGTCCTTTGTGGACTCCGTGCTTAGCATTAAGTCAGTTCAATGCCTGGCACAGAATAAAGTTTACCAAGTAAAAAATTACTTGGAATATAATAATAAATACTAATTAAAAATACTATGAAATTTTTATTGCAGTATGATTTTGAAAAGTGCTTATATATTGCAGAATTCTGTGTATTTCTTCCAATACAGAAACACAGAAAAATGACTAAATCATTTATGCAGATTATGGGTAACTTTAATTTTTCTTTTTTGTGTGTTTTGTTTTTTCAAATGTTCTTTTTTGTGTGTTCTGTTTTTTCAAATGTTCCGTTTTTAAGAGATTTTACAATCAGAAATACAAATAGAATATGTGTGTTCATATTGATAAGAACACAGAATATACTTACACCTACATGGACATGGGTTTGCCTGCATTTCAACAATCCTTAGCAGCTTTTTCTTCAAGATGGTAGGAAAAAGTTACTCAGAAGGCCTATTTTTAAATTTAATATTATTTTATTTTTTGAGACACAGTCTCACTCTGTAGCCCAGGCTAGCTTCAAACTCATAGTAATTCTCCTGCCTCAGCCTCCTGAGTGCTGGGATTACAGGCATGCACCATCATGCCCTGTTGAAGGTTTAAATACACAAAAATACACAGAATGGTTCATAAAAATGTGAATATGACAATGAGAATTCTCTAAGCATTTGAACAGTGGGATTTGGGATTATAAATCAAATTGTTTATCAGCTTTACAGTAACTGTCCATATTCTAAATTTACCAGTCTGTCTTCTTTACTTGCCTTTCTCCTTTGGACCAGGGCCCTTGGTTGAAGAATGCTTTTGTTTGTGAATGATTTGATTTGCAAACAGAGGCATGTGAAAAAATCTCACTTTTGTTTGCAAACTCTGCATTAGGTGACAAGCATGACCCTAAGCCTTCTTTCCTCCCAAGAACATGAAGGTGGCTTTTCCAGAACTGTAGAATGAATTAAGTTTATGAACCAGGGTAGGGCTATAATTAAAATCCATGAAAAATATCATCTCACTCTCCTGACACAAACTGGAATTCTGATGAATAGTTAAGAGCTGTTCATGTTTGATTTTAGTTGCTAATATCTAGGTAAAAAAAAAATTGTGAAAAAGGAAATAGAATGATAGGTCATCTCTGAAGTCATTGTTTCTTCCCTCTTATTGTACACCATGCAGTCAGCTTGCCAAAATAAGATTGTTAATCACTTGGTCTGCATTTTTGTGGCTACTGTCTTTTCTCTGATTCCTGGACATGATCGGTTAAAATTTTAGTTTTTATATTAATATCATTCTTAGTATGCCTCTAGAAACTCCCTAAATACCCTACTATCTTTAAGCAATTTAAACCATGTGTACTATCACAATGTTTCCCTTGTTCTCGAGACTGTCACTGTTATTAGAATGAGAATGGAATTCAAACATTCCCAATATATATCAATATGTGATCAAAGTTTCAACAAGAAACAGAATAAGAGCCTTTAGCAAAATTACTTTTCTTAAACTGTAGACAAGATTAGGGAATTTGATGAGGATTGCTGAGACAACCAGAGATTAGCATCCAGGGAAACTGCCCCTGGGGGGAACCTAATTATGTCACCTAAGCTCAGTGGCGGATCACTATTGACTGTAGAAGTTGATCTCAGAACAGACATAGTCATTGTCTGAACAGAAAAGGAATGCAAAGAAACACCCTGGCTTGCCCCTCTCCCTGTCTTTGGGTATTCCCTTCATGCCTTCTTCTGACCACATCCACCCAGTTGCACGAGCCTGCCCGAGCCTGCCCAAGCCACACTGACCGTCCACAGAAGCCAAACTCCTTGAGCTCAGAACATGACAGGGAAGAGAAGACAGTGTATCTGGGGTATGAACTAGAGTGGGTCCACATCAAACAACTAGCATATGCATCAGGTAATGTGATAGGAATACTACATGTTGAGTTCTTATAATTCTTCAGGATTCCTGAAAGTAAAGATCCTCATACTGCAATGTGAGAAATGAAGACAAATTGGCTGAACAGTTCATATAAGGTCAGGTCACTGGACATTGTCCAAGCCAGGATCCCAACTGAGGTACTTCTGAATTCAAAAATCATGTTCTTTAAGAACGAGGCCTTAATATTTTGGCGGTGTGTGTATGTGTTCAAGTGTGTTTCCAGTCTCTTATTTGAATGCATAGCTTTTGCTGGCCTGCATCACTGTCAACCAGTCTCTGCCTCCAGTTCTCACCTTCTCTTTCCCAGGGGCCAAATACACACACAACCATCTTCCCAAGCCCAACGCCATGCCTCCCTCCTACAAGACCCTTCTCAGAGTGCACTGCCTGATGAAATTCCACTTTTCACCTAAACTCTTGCTCCTCTTAGCTCTCTCACTTAGTATTCATCTTACTGCTGCCTTGCATTATTACTTATCTCACGACTCACCAAAAAATAAGGGAAATAAAGCCCAGACTGGGCAAATGAGTTGATTGTGATAGCACACATTTTTGGAAGTAGAACTGGAATTCAATTCAAGATCTTCCTAATTGATCATAATGAGAATTGTCGGTGTTAAAATTATAGTTGTAGAAATGTGATGGTGATAACCTGATAAGATGCAAGCATTTTTGAATGAATTATAGAAGCTTGGAAATTAACTCTCAATGGAGACTTCAAAACTTTGTGACCAATAGGCAAACGTGAAAGGATTATGGCATAGTTTAGCATATAATATCTCAAACTAGGATAATTTTGCAATTGCCAATCAAAGGATATACTGATTTCTGCTTCTGTTTAGCTAAGCACGGTACGTCTTACTGTCCAAATGCTTAGCATCACAGGATCTGTACGTGGGAAGATCTGATCTAGTCTCGCTCCAGTTTGATGGGCCAGCAAAGTATTTCTTGTAACTTCGGCAGTGTGTTGTCAGCCATGGCTTTTAAGCATGAGCTTCTGAATCTTTGAACAGAGTAAATTCACTAATGCCTACTTACAGAGCCAGTCCTTGAAAACTGAAGACACCAGCCTCTTTCTTCCATATCCTGTTTGGGCTGCTTCAGAGACACAAGACAAGGGGACACTACCTCCACAGGCATCCCTTCTGCAGTGAAAAACCAGCACAGTGGCATTTTAAACCTAAGTTGTTATTACTGTTCTATCTAAGATCTAGGCATTGAGAGTTTCTGAGTCCTGTCATTGGAAGTCTTAACAGACATCATAAAAAGGATTGAAACCAGTAATAAACTTTAGGTGTTTTTAAAAGTTTTCATTTTTAAGGACAGATTTGCTGACCTCTGTGTTTGGAAAGAAAAAACATCTTTGCATTCTCGCGACACTTGCACTTTAGCAGATAATTCTTAAATAAGCCAGATGCCAGACAGTGACTCTCATTTCTTTCAATTTTTATTTTTGTTATCACCACAAAGCACATTTAAAAGCTCATGGACTCACTAAGTTGTTTTCCATTAAAATAGTGTTCACAGTTTCATGGATTAAGTTTTGTTTCATGCCATTTTAAGAAGAGACGAAGGAAGAAACTGTATCCTCATTCAGAAATAGACAAGTTACTTTTTTCTAAATCAGATTTAAAACACCTACCTGTGTGGAGATTAGAACCAGTTATGGAAGGCTCTTATCTAGTCTTTTCCTTATCACTGAAATACAATACCGTACCCACAACTTGAGGGAGGGAGGTGTTACTCATGGATTTAGAGAATTCAGTCCACAGGTGGCTGCTCCACAGCAGCAAGCGTGTGGTGAAACTTTCTGGAGGAAACCTGTTCACCTCATTGCAGCAAGGATCGGATAGTGAGGGGAGCATAAGGGAGGGAGGCGGGCCCTTCCAGGTTACAGCACAGCGAGTGCCCTCTATCTACAGACTGTCTTCTAACCTCTAATTGGGTGTGGACTCATCAAGGAGGACTCACTGATGAGTATGGCACCACCCTAATCCAATCTTCTGCCCACTTGAGAATTTGGGGGATCATTTTAGATACAAACCATAACAGATCTCTTTAGCACTTTACAATTTCTTCCAAGATACAGCCGGAAGAAATTCCCTAAAATAAGCCTTCTGCGAAGATTTTAATTTTTCCTTAATGTAGAAAAAGTCAGAAGACAAAACCGTGATTGTAAAGATAATTTTGGAGTCAGTTTTTCAATTTTGCTATATTTTTCCTTACACCTACCTGTACCAGTCAGAGAACTTGGCTCTCAGGAAGTCTCGGTACACATGATTAACTAAAATTGAGCTAATCTGTGCATTGATGGTTTAGGCTAAGCAACCATTATGTAGCGGAATGGACTTGAATAAAAGGACGTGGCAGCTGACTCGGGCTTCACTCCACTGTAGACACCATCTGCTGTTTCCTGAGCCAGGCTGAACTTCCCACGTGGGGACCCCACCAGGTGGTGAGATCCACTTCTCTCCCTCCAGGAAGTGAAAATCTAAAACACCAAAGCTAATAAGTAGCCATCCTCTGAGTAAAGCAGGCTTCAAAGTATCACCTAGAATCACAGCAAGTATTTATACTGAACCAAACCTCTCTTGATGAACTTGAAGTTCATGTCCTATTGTTCTCATCTGATGTTTGAGTATGTCAGAAAATCTAACATTTAAGCATATTTTGACTACAATTCTATAAATTTATTCACAAACAAAATCATCCATTTTCACATTGAAATCAGAAAGATGCCGAATTTTCAGGACTGACTTCTTTGTGACAGAATTAAATTTTTAGTTTTGAAATTTGATTTTTAAGAATTGCCTCTCTTGAGCCGGGCGTGGTGGTGCACACCTTTAATCCCAGCACTCGGGAGGCTGAGTGAGGTAGGTGGAGCATTGTGAGTTCGAGGCCGGCTTGGGCTACATCGTGAGCGCAAGGCTGGCCTGAGCTACATAGTGCGACCCTGCCTCAAAAAACCAGGGCTGGGAGTTTGGCATAAGCACCTGTCTGGCAGGCATGAGGCTGTGAGTTTGATCCCTGGTGCTGGGGGCAGGGGGAGGAATTGCCTCTCTTGAGGATTTTAAAGTTCTGATTAAGTTTTCTAGACATTTTCTCATTTGTTTCTCTCATAAGTGAGATACATATAGCGCTAGCAATAGAATATGGGTTTCGTGTTTAATAGGAGGAAAGAAAGCTCTTGAATTTTTACTGAGATTTAAAAGACCTTTGCTAAGTATCCTCTCAGTTCAGATAAGGCAGCCGAAGTCTGTGGTCTCAGTTTGAGGGATTAGAGGGTTGACTGCTCTCTCGTTTACTTTTGTTCCTTAATGTGGACCAGAACGTCAGGGTTCTTCTGAGTGAGAAGCTGAGACAGCAGAAATGCAGGGTGGGGCCTTGGGGTGGGAGAAATGCTGCCAGGTATGCACGGGGCAGATGGGAGTGGTGGTGGGTAGAAGCAGAGTTCACAGAGATCAAAGAATCAGCAAGACCCTCAACCCCCAGCCCCCACGCCCCAAACTCCAGCAGAAAAGCCTCTGGCAACTCTTTGATGTCCGACTGGCCCTCTGCTCCAATCATGGAGTCTGTCAAGGAGAATGGGTGAGGAGGGGAATCTGGGAAGGGCTGTTTTATGAGCCTGTGAAGCAGAGGGGACCTTTGGAGCAGCTTATAATACAGGCTTATAGAAAAGTTCCCTGAATTCCTGGCCTGCAGTTGCCTACTCTGTATTCATTAGACAAAACCCCAGTGACCTGACCATTTCAATTTGCCAAGGTTCTTCAGCAATCAATGGGAATATCCCACAGCTGTGGTTTCTGTCCCGGTCACTCTAGTTTACTAATAAATTATTCACAGGAATGAAATGTACCTGAATATACCACTTGCCAGGAAGAATGTCTGCCTTCATCATGTTCCTGGAGTGCTGTCTTTTCCTTCTCTGATCCATTGCTTATGTTTTGTTTCCTGTATTTCAAAGCAAGTGTCTTTCCAACGTTATAATCAAACTGTTGTTTTAAAACAATTCTTAACTGCTCTCAGGACAACAAAGCCATTGCTAGAACAGCTTACTGGCTAATTCACCATAAATTCCTAATTCTTGAAAGGATGACTCTAAGATTGTAATAGAATTGAACACTTCCCAATGACAGCTGGAGCCTCAGCTGACTGAAAGGTGAAAGGTATTTGCTGAAAAGTATTGAAAATTATTTGCTGTCTTTTCTGAAGTAAAAGAGGATGAAGGTACACAGATATGCAAATTAATTCATATGTAGTTTTCTTAAATCAATGTCCTTTTCTTAGGAATTTAACTTGATAAACTCCTTCCTTTTTTTTTTTTTTTAATTTGGATCAGTCAACCTGGACTTTTTCTGGCTTCCTTGATTTGCTCTAGTGATTGCCCCACCTATTAGGATTGGAAACACCTGAATCTCTTTTGATCTTAACTGAGTAGTAAGAAAAGTAGGGGAGATCTGCAGGGGAAGAGCATCTAAAATTACAGGTGGCTTTGAAAGCTACTGAAAATAGGTTTTGTGACCAACTAAACTTGTCTGACTATTACCATGTTGGCAAGTCAAGTGAATACTTCAAGAGAATGCTATCATTTGTCTTTGAATAAAGAAAGAAATGTAGCTATATTCTTCACAGTGAAGTTATAGTAAATATCAGGATTATAATAGACATTTTTCAACCTACTCTTTTCCAAAAATGCACCCACTATGGCTTCAGTCCTTTCCTGGATAACTAAGGATAAAAAGTTTAGCATAAGAGAAAGGTCATACAAAGTACTGGTTAACTCCATTCTTCTTAGTGTATGCTACCTTTGGACTAGAACAGCTCATGCACGTCATTACAAAAACGTCAACCATGAGAGACAGTTCAAGCCAAGTGTTAGTGTGTACTGCAATGACAATGAAGGGAATTTAATGATTCTAGTATCCCCCCCATTTTCAGTCTCCAAAGGAAAGTGCTGAGATTGTGCATGCATTTGTGTATGTTAGGGGACAGGTACACATAAACAATTTTCAAAATTATTAATTAAATGAGTTTTCAGAGTTATCTTAGTGATTTTCATTTTTTCTTAGTAATTCTATCTTCTTCAGCTAATAACACAATGCCTAATAGGGTGAAGATGAAGAGGTGACCCTTGTGAAAGATTAAGTTGTTTAGAAGTTATGATTAGAATAATTTAGATGTCAAAACTCCTAGAAAATGTTTCCTTGAAAACATTAGTTCACTTAGGAAATGTGACATGGATTGAAATTATAAGGTATTGGAGATCAAACTAAAATATTTCATAGGAGAGATTGGGTGCAAAGCAAAAGTTCAAAAAGAATATGGGTATAAATTAGTGCATAGATATTTAGTATCTTTTAAGAAAAGCTTGTTGAAAGCAATGCATTCCTTCTGACACCAGAAGTTTTAATCAGAATAAGTGGCTCAAAATGTGCATCCTTATTTTCATGAAATGCTTTGAACCATAGTGAACAAGTAAGACCAAAAACCTGGATGCTTCTGTGCTGATGCTTCTTGAAGGGAACAGGGGGTGGGGAGAGAAAGAGAAAGAGAGAGAGAGAGAGAGACAGAGAGAGAGAGAGAGAGAGAGAGAGAGAGAGAGCATGAAGCAGGCAGAGCAGGGTTCAGTATGCATTCGATTTCCAACACAGAAACAGGGCCAAGAGGCCAATATGCTTGGATATACATTGGGATTGTGTGAACCGTCACCCTGGGGCTTTTAGTAAATGTAACTGTTTTTAAAAAGAAATATTGTGTAATTTGTAAAAACAATGAAAGGTAGTGAAAAAAAATGTTTTTATACCAATGTTTAAAATTAGTCAAGTTTTTTTTTTTTTTTCCCAGTAATTGCCATGGACTAAAGACAAGGGGAGCAAATTGAAGAGAAATAAAGAGTTCTGGGAAAATGTAGATGGAACCTGGGGATTAGAAGAGACTAATTAACTTGTTTTTTTCTTTCTGAAAGTGAGTTAAGGTAAAGATCTACTGCAATATTTGTGATACATTGGTGTTTAATTAGAGAAACTTCATTTTATGATGCTGAAATTACACAAGTGAAGACAAGCAAATGTTCATAAACATCATATGTGAAGGAAGATCAGTGTACCAAGAATATAGCATGCAAACCAATGGCAAAGGAAGAGCAACACAATACAGAACCCTAAAGTTGCCCTTGGATTTACTGTGAGAAATGGTGTGTGGGGCCTGGCCTTCAAAGCCAGCAGAGAACAAATGCATCAAAGTCTGGCCGTGTCACACCACTCTTTTAAGTTTCTTTTATCTAATCTCTTTCTGACTATTGCTAACTGCCAGGGATATGATTGCCAGTATATAAATATCAGAGATTAGCTGAGCTTCTCTGGAGAAATCCATCTCATAGACATCAAAACCAGTCTACCTTTTGGATGTTCTTAGAAATGCAGAAACAGAGACAAAGGCAAAGCATTTGTGTCTACAGAGGATCTGTGACTTACCAACTTCTGGTTATTTTCATTCAAAATGTCTATACCTATAACATTTTAAAATGCTAGATCCTCTAAAAGTATTGAATATTTAGTTTATTCATACCCGAGTTAAACAGTCTGCAAATGAACTGTGATCTATAAGTCAAGTCATACACTGCAGCAAAAACCCTAGACATCTACACTCCTCAGGGCCTGTCTTTAGGCATGAGAGTGATGAGCACTTTGGAGTTTGACACACATGGGTCTGGGAACTGTAACTGCCATGTGACAAGAGTGAGATTTGTTCTAAGTAATGACTTTGAACTTCCAAGTTTCCCTTACACTTAAAATAGAGAAAATACATACCTTGCAGGGTTGTAAAAATAAGAGAAGGCCACTTTCATGATGCTTGGCACAGTACCTGACACTCAGTAAACAATAAAGAGCTGCTGTTTAGTTACTATTATTTGTGAATGGTAAAACATGTAGAAGATTGAGGAAAACTATAGAAAATAGGATTTTGGGCAAGGAAAAAGACACTGTCCAGCATCACAAATGAAAATATGTGGGGTAAAACTGCTAAGTCAATTAAATTACAATTATAAGGGGCAAGTTTGTTTCTGTGTACTTTCTTTATAGTCCTGAGTTCCAGTTCTCCCTTAGTAAGTCACTGTCACATGAGGATATGTGGGCTTATTCTGATATTCTCTCATGATACAATGTGTCACATCTGTTTTACATCTTTGTGAATGTCTACGAGAATGTATAAAATATAATTACTCAACTATTTTAAAATAATTTGATTAACTTCACACAAACATAATAATACCATTAGCACTATTTTTCTGTTTAACAATCATCAGGTTCATGCATGTTTAAATATCTTTTTCTAATAGCTCAGGACAGACTGAACCTAAAACACTGCTTGACCACTGAGATTTCATTTTTCTTTTTCTGGTTATATATTTGATTGAATTTTTAAAATATATCTCAAAGTGTTTACTGAGAAATTAAACTGCTTAAAATTCTAGTTAGATTTCCTTGTACTTACAGTGTGGCTCTTCCCCTGTGATGTTGTATCTGGACTTTTCCTGCTGTGCACTCGTTTTTCTACACCCACTAAGCCATACAATAGGGAGGAGAGGATTCTGTTGCTCATTTGTTTCCCCTCAGACCCTGCTTCTGTGGTGATCCATGTTGAACTTCAGAGCCTTGGATCCTGAATCCGCTGCTCCTCCTCCTATGCGAGTTTAGTCCCCCTGTGCCTTCTGCTAGGAGGAAAGCAAAGACTATTTTCTGTTTCTTTATACATATATATATATATATATATATATATATATTTATATGTATATAGTTTGCCAATATGGAGAAGCAGTAATCCAAAATGGAAAACATTTCTGTATGGTAATGCAAATTTGTCCAACCTGACTTATTCTTTTCTGGAAATTTACCTATTTTATTTAGGATATGATAAACCAAATTCCTGGGTATAAAGGATCTCATTATATACTTGTGGATTTGTTTCTGGAAAATTAATTTCTCAGAAGTAGAATTCTAGATTAAATGATGTGCTGACTTACAGTTTAATAAAGATAGTCAGGTTTATTTTGCCAAATTTATAGAAAGTAAGAAGTTCGTAAGCAGTGTATGAATGTGGTGTTTACTCAAAATCTCAGAGATTTTCCTATCAAGGCCATCTTAAATTTTTACCAATACACTGCCCAGCCAGGAGCAAGGCCCTGGCACCATATGCCAGCGGCACACTCTGACTAGCCCCATGCTCCAGAGGCTCTGAACTCCTCGCAGCCAGATGCAAGGTCCCAGCTGGCTGTGCCACACTCTGGGGCATGCTCCACCTAGCCACCTGGGTCCCAGAGGTTCTAAACTCCACCAAGCCAAGCATAGGTCCTGGGACCATACTCCAGGAGTGAGTCCTCACTAGCTGCACAGAGGATCTAAGCTCTGCCCAGCCCAGCATCCCAGCACAGTCCATCGGGAATGCCTGGCCAGCCTCACAGTCACAGAGGTACTGAGCCCAGCCTAGAGCCACTCATCAGGGAGCGACCAGCATTGCCAACAAGTCTTGGAAATTTGAGCTCCTCCCATCAGAGCACAAAGCTCCAGCTCCATAGTTCAGGGGTTCAGCCCAGCAGGTCCTGGAAGTTCTGAACTCTGCCCAGCCAGGAGCAAGGCCCTGGTACCATATGCCAGAGGTATGCTGTGGCTAGCCCCATGCTCCAGAGGTTCTGCACTCCACTCAGCCAGGTTCTAGGCCCCAGCAACACACTCTGGGGGTGTGCCCCTGCTAACTTCAGGGAGAATCCAAGCTTTGCCCAGCCCAGCATCCCAGAGAAACCCAGCACAGTACATCAGGGGAACATGTGGCCAGCCTCAAGACCACAGAGCACAAGGCTCCAGTACTATAGTTCGGGGTACACCCCAGCTAACCACAGGGATATTGGAGGATTGAAGCTCTACCCAGTGTAGCACTCCAGTGCAATCCATTGGGAGGCTGCCCAGCCAGGCACACAAGTCCCAGAGGAAAATGACAAAATAAAAAAGCAAGATGCAGTCTCAGTCCTGCAGCCCACCAAGAACAAACCCATGAGACATTGAAATGGAGACACTGGAAATCACACAACTGAACTTTCTGAAATGATAGCAACTGAAGTAAAGAAACAACTCCATGAAGCTATAGTGGAAATTAGGTCAGAAATAATCTGTCAGCTAAAAAATGAAATGACAAACATCATGAAAGAAGTGCTGTGTGTATCTAAAGAAGATCTAGATTAAAAAAAAAAGAGGACCATAAGAAAATGATGGAAACTTTGAATGAACAATATAAGAAATAAAATGCATGAAACAGATTCAAAGAGATATTCAGGAAATTAAAAATTCCATTGAAAGCTGGCAAAACCATTTGAATGAAGCTGAAGATAGACTCTCAGACCTTGAAGACAGCATGGAAGCTTATGATCATGAAAGAAAAGATCTCTTAAAAATAACAAGGGCTGGGCATGGTAGCACATGCCTTTAATCCCAGCACTCGGGAGGCTGAGATAGGTGGAGTATTGTGAGTTCGAGGCCAGCTTGGGCTACAATGTGAGCAAAGCCAGGCTAAACTACACAGTGTGACCCTGCCTCAAAAAAATAGGGCTGGGAGTTTGGCTCAGTGACTTAAGCACCTGCCTGGCAGGTGCAACATAGTGAGTTCAATCCCTGGTTCTGACAAAAAAAGACACAGCAACAAGGAACCAGGAAACAAATCAACAGCTGCAGGATAATGAAAAGAGAAATAATATAAGATTGATAAGTGTAAAACAAAAAAGCAGGGGTCAACACAAATGACCTGCAAAGACTATTTGCAGAAATAATAATGGAAAATTTTCTAAATATGGGAAAAGAATCTGATATATACATAAGTGCAGCGTACAGAACCCCAATTAACCCTAACCAAAATAAATCTTCACCCAGGCATATAATAATTAGGATATCAGAAATTCAGCACAAGAACAGAATACCAAAACCTGGCAGAGACAAGAAACAGATCATCTATGAAGGAAAGCCTATCAGAATCATGGTAGACTTCTCAATACAAACCTTCAAGTCAACAAGAGTTTGAAGTGAAGTATTTTAAATTCTGAAAGAAAACAACCTTCAACCCAGATTGATGTAACCTGCCAAACTATCTTTAAAAATTGATGGCGAAATAAGATACTTCAATGACAAAGAACAGCTGAAGAAATTCATGGCCACCAAACCAACACTACAAAGAGTACTGGAAGATACCCTAGAAAGAGACAAAGATAGCTACAATCCCAAGAACAACAGCAAAAGGAAACCACTAAGCAGGGCAAACAATTAAACAGAAAAAGTAGAAAACCAACAACAGAAAGATAACATGACAGGGATAAGTCAGTACATATCAGTTATATCAATCAATGTAAGTGGTCTCAACTCACTAATAAAAAGAAACAGACTGGCAGAAGGGATTAAAAAACAAAATCCAACAATATGCTGTGTACAAGAAACACATTTAACTCAAAAGGAAATTCACAGACTAAAAATCAAAGGATGGAACACTATACTCCATGCAACAGAAACCCAGAAATAAACATGAGTAGCTATTTTGTTGGAAGACAATGTGCATTTCAAACCAAGAACGATCAAAAGAAATAAAGGTCACTACATACTGGTTAGGGAAAAACTTCAAGAGGAAGAGATTACATAAATATATATGCACCAAATATGGAAGCACCCAACTATGTAAGACAAATCTTAATAGACATGGAAAACCAAGTAAACAATAGTACAGTTATAATGGGGGACCTTAACACCCCATTGTCACAAAGAGACAGATCAACCAAATAAAAAATCAGCAAAGAAATAGCAGAATTGAACAAATGGACCTAGTAGATGTGTACCGAGTGTTTCACTCAACAACATCAGAATAAACATTCTTCTCAGCTGCATATGGGCCATTCTCTAAAACAGATCATATACTAGCCCACAGAACATGCTCAAGCAAATGCAAAGGAACTGAAATAATTCCATGCATATTATCTGACCTAGGACAATAAAATTGGAAATTAATGACAAAACCCCACAAGCACCCTATAAACACATGGAAATTAAATAACACTCTCCTAAACAACCAACGGGTCACAGAAGAAATTAAAGGAGAAATTTAACAGTATCTACAATTGAACAAAAATGCAAATACAAATTACCGGAACCTGTGCGACACAATGAAGGCAGTCCTCAGAGGGCAATTCATAGCACCAAACTCACACATCAGAAAAATGGAAAGAACACACAAAAACAACCCAATGCTACACCACATATTTCTAGATAAAGAAGAGCAAGTCAAGTTCAAAGTCCAAAGAAAGGAGGAAATTATAAAGATCAGAGCAGAAATTAATGCAATTGAAACTAAGAAATCAGTACAAACAATTGATGAATTGAAGAGTTGGTTCTTTGAAAGGGTAAATAAAATTGATAAACCCCTAGCCAACCTTATCAAAAAAAGGAAAGAAAACCTCAAATCCAGACAATAAGAAATTAAAACTGTGAAATCACTATAGACTCTGTGGAAATACAGAAGATCATCAATACCTACTTCAAAAACCTTTATTCTCATAGGTTTGATAACATAGAAGAAATGGACAGATTCCTAGAGGTTTGAATTACCAAAGGTGAATCAAGAAGATGTGAAACTGCTGAATAACCCAATTTCAGTTAATGAAATTGAAAATTAATTAGAACCTTACCAACAAAGAAAAGCCCAGGTCCTGATGGATTCACTGCTGAATTCTACAAGAAATTTAGGGAAGACTTAATGCCAACACTCCTCCAACTCTTCAATGAAATTGAAAGGGAAGCAGTTCTCCTTAACTCATTCCTGGAAGCAAGTATTACCCTAATGCCAAAACCAGGGAAAAACCCAACCAAAAAAGAAAATTACAGGTCAATCTCCCTAATGAACATAGATGCACAAATCCTCAATAAAATACTGGGGAATAGAATGCAACAAGTCATCAGAAAGATTATACACCATGTCAAGTGGGATTCATCCCAGGAATACAGGGATGGTTAAACATATGCAAATCTATAAACATAATACACTATATCAACAGAGCCAAAGACAAGAATCACATGATCATCTCAATAGATGCAGAAAAAGCTTTCAACAAAATCCAACACACATTCATGATAAAAACCCTACAGAAAATTGAAATAGATGGTCTCTATCTCGACCTGATGAAAGCCATATATCATAAACCAATAGCCAACATCTTACTAAATGGAGAAAAACTGCAAATTTTCAAACTAAAATCAGGAACAAGACAAAGATGTCCACTATCACCACTCCTATTCAATATAGTTCTGGAAACATTAGCCAGAGCAATTAGAAAAGAGAGAGAAATAAAAGGGATAAGGATAGGAAAGGAAGAAGTTAAATTATTATTTGCAGATGATATGGTACTCTACTTTGTTATACTGCTGAGATGACTGGATCATAGGGCAGTGCTCATTTTTAATTTTTATGTACCTGTACTTTTCTCTTGTTGCTGGGACAAAGCACCTGACACCTAAAATGGAGGAAAAAAAAGTTTATTTAGCTCTCTGTTTGTGGATATTTCAGTCCATAATCAGCTGGTTCCAAGGCAAGGTGGTGTGGCACTGGTATAACACTTCATTCAAGGCAGTAACCAGAGCAAAAAGGGTGAACAAGCCTCTTCTCCCTTATATTGTACACAGGCCACCCTCACCCCATAGTTCTGGTGTATGGGTGGGCATAACACTCACAAAATCTCTGTACACTCTTCTTGCACAGGATGAGGATATTTACAAAGGATCCTGGCTCCCTGCTGATTCTTTCAGTTAAACTTCTAAACTTCTCAAGTTGACACAGTGTATTAACCATGACATTTATATTGTTCCACAATGACTGTACTAATGAACATTTCTGTAAGGTTTCCTTTACTCCACATCCTTGCCTACATTTCTCTTATTATTTTAATACTAGTCACTCTAACAGGAGAGGAGTGATATCTTTTTATGGTTTTAATTTGCATTTTCCTGATCAGTAGGAATATTGAACATTTTTCATCTACTTGTTAGCTTCTTTCAGAAATACCTATTAAAGTCTTTTGCTGGTTTTTGAATTGGGTTGTTTTCTTACAGGTAAGTTGAGTTCCTTATGTATTTTTGATACTAACCTTTTTATCAGATACATGGTTTACAAATATATTCTCCAATTCCATAGGTTGTTCTTCACTCTGTTGATTGTTTCTTGTGATATAAAGAAGCTTTTGAGTTGATGTAATCCTTCTTATCTATTCTTGGTTTTCTTGCCTGTACTTTTGGAGTCATTTCCAAAAACTCATTACCTACACTAACATCCTAGAAATTGTCCCCTATGAATTCTTCCCGTAGTTTTAGTGTCCTGTCTTATATTTAAGTCTTTAATATGTTTCTAGTTAATTTTTGTGTGGGGTATCCAATTTAATTCTTTTGCATGTGAATATCCACATATCAGCATAATTTATTGAAGACTCTGTCCTTTCCTTGATGTGTGCTCTTGAATTTTTGCCCTAAATCATTTGGTCATAAATGGCTGGTTTTATTTCCAGATCTCATGAAAGTCTGTACCAAGGATCTGCCCTGGGAAGGCCCAAAGATTGGTGATGGACACTAGAAAGTCTGTGCCAGCAGCATGAAGGATCTGTGCCAGCAGGCTGAGGGATCTGCACTGGAGCCAGGAAGCAATACTCAAGGTAAGGACCAGAGTTCCCTGAAAAGAACCACAGTCATCATCTGTGGCAGCAAGGACCTGAGCTCCTCTGATGATGAGAACAGCTGAGTTCGTATCAGGAAGCCAGTGGGACAAACTTCTCCAGGAGAATTGAAAGCACACCATCTTTGCTTCCAGTTCTTTTTTTATGTTGTTGGCAACAATCCTCAGGTAGGCCTTCACACCCAGTACCACACTGATTAAATTCAGCTGGGTGTGATGAATTGATCATTAGTTAATCGACCATACTGTATTAATAATATTTGATACTTCATTGGTAAAATCTGCATAGGAAATTTTTTTTTAGCCATGGATCGAACTCATGATCTCGTGCTTGCCAGGCAAACACTTGTGCGTTTAGTTTGAGCTAAATCCCTGACCTGTGTAGGAATATTTTAGTTGCTTAGTGTTCTGATGTCAGAGATGGAAGTACATGTACTTTAACATGTCCATCTTTCTGAAGCTTTCAGTGCTGATAAATGGTGGATCTAGATCTACAATACAAGTCTCTTAGGCCCTTGAACTTTATACTTTTCAGTTCTGAGTCCATTCTATACAACTCACATGTTATTTTTTCAGCAAATTCAATACACATTTAAAATAGGTCAGAGAGGTCACTTTGCTTGGCTATACTTCTTACTCTTACAAAGTCTTCTGAACTTCCACACTGTAATTTATTATCTAATTTAATGATTTCAAAGTAGGTCCTTCAAATTCAAACAGAATTCAGCTGTTCAAAATTTTTCCCAGCTGAAAATAACCTCCAAAGAATTTGATTTAAACCATGACCACAGAAATGTTGCATTTTCCTATCTAAAATCGAAAGGAAAATGACAGAGAGGAGAGGGTTTACAAATATTTTGCATTTCCTGTAGCACTCCTTTGAACTCTTGACTCTGGGTTCTTGAGAAAGAAGCATAATGCTGGAAATAAGCTCTTCTAACTAGACCAAGTAGCAGAACAAGATTTTTTTTTTACCTTTCTACCTCTGTTCTGGGTAGGATGAGTGGCCACCAAGGTGAGAGTAACTTTTATCCCTGGGCATGGTATTCCTTCAGCCTTTCTGCAGAAACTGTCAGTCAAAGGTCAGTGAGGGTTCACTCTGAAGGAAAGCAATAGAAGAGCATGCAATATGGAACTGTGGTTGCTGCCTTCCTCCATTCTGCATCATGGTTACTAAGCCAGGGGCTCTTTGACTGGTCTCACTCTTAGGCTGTGCTCCACCAGGGCCAGCTCTCACATTTGAAGGGATTTTTTTCTTAGGTTATTGGTTTGCATTACCCTTCACTAATTTGTCCCTCTTGAGATTGGGGTCAAACACTGCAAACCATGCTTGTTGACTAGATGGTCTGCATTGCAGTGTATTATGACATATGAGTTTGGACTATATTATTTTTTTCTACACATCATAGAAAGGTAGAGATACCAGTTTCACAAGGATGTTCAAGAGCATCTTAGTTTGAATATCAACTAAAATTCTCCAGAAATTGTCACTTTAAAGTATTTGTACACCAAAGCAGTCAAGGGAATAACCAAGACAATTATTTTTTAAAATATTCAGTAAATCCACATGGTATTCCTTGGACAGATGTAACATGAAGTTTAAATTGACTCATATAACATAACTTACTTAGAAAAAAATTTCAAAAACATATTATTTATTACCCATATCATTGGTACTGAAAATGTCTAGCACCTGACTCTGTAGGAGGATAATGACCCTGAATTGTAGTATCTACTCATTTCTGTAGTCAAAGTAATCCTAATGTGGCCAATTTCAAGATACTAACATGTTAGTACTAACGAAGTAATTGGAAAACAAATGTGTCATGACACATCATTATATATAATGTTCCCACCAAACAAACACAACATATACATGATCTCAAAGGCCTAGGTAATAATGAAATGTAGCAAAATAATTAGGGTTTTAAAAAGTGATAAAACAGACATATAATATTGACTAATATGAATTATATTTATTATTAGTATTAGTACTTTTATTGTTGTAAGCATTAATTCTATTATTACTATCCACAAAATTAGTCAAAAAGATACAAAAGGTTTACTTCTATTTAGTGTTATCTATTTCATTGTAAATTCATAAAATTTAATTTTTAAAAGTATGTTTGACCACTACCTTGGAAAATTCCTGAAAATTTAACAATTAGTTCTTGGAAGTTGGTACAATGTAGCTACAACACATTACAGTTCCTAGTAAAGAAGTGGACATCACAGTGATTTGGGTTTTGAGCTGACAGAGGTCTGATCCAGGAAATGGAGAATGCATGAATGCAAAGGTGCAGGAGCAAGGGCACTACACCCCAAACCCAGCTCCTCTGGTACCTCAGATAACCTATTCAACCTCTCTGAATTCCTATTTTCTGTAAGGTAAAAAGAGGATTCTTGGGAACCCAATTTACATGCTATTGGGACTTTAGGTAAGAGAATGTTTGCATACTGTATCTGTGAACATTTTGGATTATTACCGGTGTTCACATAGACTAGTAAAATTTGTGTGATCATAGATTTATTTTCCTTACCCTGTTTTAGGTTCTTTATATGTCAAATAAGACTTACATACAGGATGATTTATAAGATTCATCCCAGTTCTCAAGTACAAAATGATTAAGGATTAGGCCTATTAAATCAAACAGACAAAATTCAGATCTTGGCTCTATTTATACCAGCTGTGTAATTTTAGACAAGTTAATTTATTGCTTTTATCCCTGATTTCTTTATCTGGAAATTAGGAAGCAACACCACAATTTGTTGCAGGAAATCTTTTTAATGGTAAAAGGCAGAACCTGAAAAAGATTTTTAATTTTTAATCCAAAGTTTGGCAACAGTAGGTACCAATATTTTAGTATTGTTATAGTATATCACAGGATCCATAATCGTTATAGTTTGGATTGAAAATGTCTCCCAAGATTCTCATGTGTTCAGAAGTGACTGGGTCATGGGGGCACTGCACTGGTCTGTGGATGGGCCAGCGATGAGTTCAGAGCTGAATGTGCTGTCAGGAGGTGCAGCCTGACCAAGGAAACTGGTGCCTGGGGTAGTGAACTGGAAAGACACATTCTTGTCCCTGGCTCCTCTCTTTCCTCTGTGCTTTCTGTCATGGGTTGAGCAGCTTTCCAGCACCCAGTGATTGATGATGTGGCCTAAACAGCAGAGGATGTAGGACTCATGATAGAAGTGCACTTAGAGAAGAGCATCATGGGGGCTTGATAATGACTTGTAGGTCCAGAGACAGGAGCAAACAGCACTCATAAAAACTGTGAAACTGAAGGCTTAAGCACCTGAAAGACTGAAGGATACAATTCACTGAAATCCAGAGCACAGATGAAGAGAGGGTATAAGCATAAGAATGTGAGGCTCGTTTTGGATATATTGCGAATGAGATTCTCCTCACCTACCTGATGGAGCTGTCTCATATAAATCGAATAAAAGATCTGATGCTCAGGTTATCTGCACCAAGCACAAATGTTTAGAAACATAAACATGATTGAAGTCAAAAGAACATATGAAATCACCCAGGAAGAATATACAGATGGATACAAGGGCTTATGACAGAGTCCCAAGAAATACCAAAGAAAGAGTTCGTTTAAAATGATACTCTTTTTCGAGAGTCTACATATTATGTTCTCAGCATCAATTTCAGTGGTATACACAGGAGGATGACCCTGGTGGCATGGTATTGAGATAAAGGAGCTCCAGAAAGAGGTTGGTTTGTGTAAATATTTAGGGCAGATTCAACAGTAAAAAACAGAATTCTCCAAGTTGTTTTTGAAAGGTGAGAAAGCATAGGCCGGTTGTGTTAATCGTATGAAGCTCACATTGCCCAGAGTGTGACATGTTTGTGGTGTGATGTTTCCTCCCTGAGGGGCTGGCCGAGCCAGAAGCCATGCTCAGCTGCCACAAGGGGGAATCGAGGCTGACATTTTTTTTAAACGTGATACATTATAAAAGTAACCCAATATTTGACTGTAAATCTCAGATTTAGCAACCAAAAAATAACTGCTTTTCGAATATGGTTTGCACTTTTTTACAATTTTTATTTAAAATTTTTGGGCATATTATGATAATACAATCTGGGAAGGGGAACAGGTAAATTAGTTAAAAATTAACTGCTTTTCAGTGTTAACATTTGATGAATTTTACGTTGCATAAAACTTTTCTTTCTCTGGATTTCTAGATGAGTCTCTGATAAAGAAAAATAAAGGGCTCTTTTTTTCTGAGGATGAGGTAGTGGTTTTCTGTAACCAAAATGAAACATTTAATCCTGAAGTGCAATGAACGTGAAGTTTACTGTAACAAAATAAATACACTTAATCACTGGAGACTGACAAAGTTCAGTAAACACAAATAGATTCCCAGTCATAAATCTTAAAAAGCACTATGCTTCTGAAAGGAAGACTACTCATGGTTTCTTGTTGTTTTTCCTTGAATAATAAATATTAACACAATATGGCTGAAGTGAGTTGCAGGGTTTAGTTTTCCAAAGTTGGTATGGGAATGTGTCATTAAATGGATAGTACTGCCAGTTAATTCCTCAAGATAGAAATATCCCATGAGAAATTAAAAATGTTTCTACTTGCAAAGATTTTTGGGGCACACCCACTATATGACTACTATTGAAATTTCATAGGTATTGAAATCATTCTGAGTGACTACGAGATTTTAAACAGGATGGTTGTCCTCCCTTAGTGAATCCACAGTCTGCAATTCTTCAAAATCTTGGTAAATCCATGTAAGGAAGAAAGACCCTTTGCTTTGTTGACACAATGGGCTTTATCTCAGAATCTCAGAGTAATTTACACACTTTAACTCGTGATACAGCCCTTTAAAATTCTGAATAAGATTTAGTGAGATGTCTCCTCTGTCTATGAAACATGGAATTTCTGGAAATCTTGTATGAAATTAATAAGACATGACTTGGCTGCCAGAAAGTTTGCAGGCAAACCAAGAAGAGCAATCAGAATTTCTGCTTCACTATTTTAAGTGCCAGATTCACAAATATTAAAAGATATTAAGTAATAAAACAATGGACTAATGTGGTTTAGAAGCGTTCTCGATTTATGTCTGTTCATGTGGAAATTCGAACAGTTCTCTTTACTTTAGTATCCTTGGTGGTCTCATTTCCCCATACATGGTGAACTGATTTCTAATATTTCATCAATATCTGATATTTCAGTATATGTGACTCTCACTGTCTCTGCTGGAGATAAAAATGTTTCAACATATTTCTGGAAATAGTATGGTGGGGCAATCCTGTATGCCTCTTCATTCTGCTCCTAAGGAGCATTTACTGAATTCTGCCTCTTCCTCTGTAGTTTGCACAACTATCGTCCATTCCTTTTCATTCTTCTTTCCCTAGGTATTTTTAAGTAAATAAAATAAGTACTACAAATTAAACCAATTACTTAATCTTTATTATTGCATAATTAGCTACAGTTTTATCCCACACTCCAGGATAAGAAACATAGATCAATAAAAATATAATGGTTAAGAATGCAGCCCTAAACTCATACTTACTAGGAATAAAATGGCTTCATAATTCATTTAGTGTGCAACTTTGGACAAGTTAATTAATCCATTCAAGCTCCAATGTCCTCATCATTGGTTTTCATTCTTGATCACTATTGCAGATCACCAATTAAGAAAGGAAAGAAGGAAACTAATAACAACAACAACAACAACAATAACTGTTGACATTGAGGTCTCTAAATGAGTGGACTTTTTACTAAGTACTTTTTGATCACCCTATGTAAATTTCAGTTCACCTCCATTGCTCCATTTTGTAAAACCCTCTACAACTTTTCCTCGGTGTTTTACACAGTAGCGATCTTACTTATCTTGTTTATTACATTTCTTTCTAGGAAATTATTAAGCTCATAAGGATAAGGATTCTGAACCAGTTGAGGTTCTTGGAACTATTTAAAAGTTTTGGAACACAGTAGATAATAAATACTGGTTGAGATGATGAATGGGATACTCATTACGTGCCAAATTTCTTTAATGTTTGATATGTGTGTTACTTTTCTTAATTCTAAAAATTCTCAATTCAGTGGCTGTTGATATTTTGCTCCATTTATAAGAGTTTTGCGCTCAGACTAATTTAAAAAAACCTTTATCCTCATACCATATTGAGTACATATTATCTTTCTAGAATTTAACTAGGTGTTTGATATTGTCTTGAAATATCCCCAGAATGGAACATGGCATGCGTACTTATTTCATTGACAAAATTTTGAAAAGTGACCCCAAAGAAGTAAATCTAATTTTTACAAGATGAGACAGCAACTAAGTGGTTCCAGTTCAAATCCTCATCAAGCTCAGTCTGCCACTGAAGTTCAAGTCTTGCATCAGATCCACAAAGGGCAAAATTTCAAAGATCATCAAATGTCTTGTTCTTGAATTCAGACAAAACATACGGAAAAAAAGAGAACGTTTCTACTCATGAGGAAGACAATTAAATCTACACATTCTTTTATTGAAACGTGTATTTTAGCATATGGGAGGTCTTCTTGTCCGATATTAATAGAGTCTTGGCTACTACATATTATTTTCATCAAGTAGTAACTTTCCAGGGTGTGAGTCTATTTAGCTTATAATAAGACACAGTATAAATACCTGCACTTCCGAAGCTCAGTAAAAGCAAAACAGCTGTCTAATGAGAGACACTTTTATAGGATGAAAAGACAGCTCAGCTTGTCATGGAAAGGCCAATTTTATAAAACTACACTTAGAACAGCCAGCTGGGCTCTGTTTTCTTTCTTTCTGTTAGGCAAGAAAGGACTGTAAAGTGTGGAAGGTGGAGCCTCGTCGAATATGCCTGACTGTAGATGAGTTTTTGAAAGGGACCCTGCCCTCGATTCGGTGACCACATAAACACGGAACAGAAGGTCTGGTCAAAGAGAGGGATTAGATGTTTAAAACAGTTACTGTCATTTGTGCTGGGCAAAATGAAATGAAATTGAAACCTTACCATCCGCGGCAGCGTCTGTGTCTCTCACTGGCTGGCGTCTCCCGTGCGCGTGTGAGAGGAAGATGTGGGTCAGAGGTGAACTGTTTCCTCGCTGCTTGTTTGTTGTTTCCCACACACCCAAGATTTTCACACTGCAGTCATAAGAATGTGTGATTTGGAAGCTGTGGGTAAGAAAATTATTTTTATTTTTCCTTAAATGTACATATATCTCATTCCTCACTTTTTATCACCATACTCTAAGGCAGTAGAGTTTTAGACCATTTTATGTGATATATATTTTTGCCATGATCCTGTTTTAAGCTCGACAATTATTTCATTTTCAGGGAAAAATAATTTTATTTAACCAGGAAACATTTCTATTGATGGTATTTTACTGATGTTCAGTGCGGACATGGCTTTGAAAAGTTTTATGTCATTGGGAAGAAGTACAGCTCCCTATCTAGGTGGTAGAAAGATTCCTGGACTGAGGATCAAGAGACCTAAAGTCTGGTCTTGGTTGTTTCAGTAATTAAGAGCATAGCATCAGAAAATTCATTCGGCCTTTCTGGCCTTTAGACTTTTCCTCCATAAAAGAGGGAGAATTTCAAGCCTTAAGCACATAATACATTTATTGCAAAAGGAAAAAAACAAAAAGGGAAACATAGCTGCAGAAAAAATTTCAGATTAGGTAAATTAAAAAGGTCAACCAGTCACATCAGATTTTTATGTAAATCACCAATACGACTTATTTTTTAAAATTTCTATCAAGACAACAATGACCAAATAAAACAGCTCAGTATACCTTACTTAGAAATAATAATGATGATGATAATAGTATTTGACCTTAATTAGGAGAAACTTTCAGTAAAACATCATAAGTTTAGGGTTTTATAAGTTGTGTTTTCTCACCTTATTTATGAATATAGGTAGGTCTTAGGATGCATGATCCATGTATTTCACTATGGCGACTGTGAACTAGAGTTTTTACTTGGTCTCAAAAAAGACTTATCATCTTGATGACAGGATAAAATGCAACAGACCACAAAATGGCATGAGAGTTAGCTAAGGCTGGGGGTACGGCCTTATGGAGTCTTTTAAGGTTGGTAAAACTTTTCAGTCAACTGGTTTAGTTTGAGGAGTTTGCTGCTTTGAGGAACAAAGAGTTCATCTGTTCCCTGACAAGATAAGCAGTGACTTGGCTGTCCCCTCCTTGTTTTGTTAATCTGATGGGCGAGGTAGAAAAGCACAGAGGATGAGGAGAATAAGCCTTTTTGCACAATGTTTTTTCTAAGTTAGTGTCTGATTTTGTGAAATAGCTTGGAACTAGTCGATGCTAAAATGTCTTCTTGGCATTGGGGATCTGCCATGATTCTCAATTGGTGATAATTGCTGGGTGTGTTTGTACAATTTAAACTTCAGTAGAGCACTTTCTGTGGAGGGAAACTTTGGAAGGTTTCCCAAGTTTGACTTTTTTAATCACTAAAATGTGTTTTTTACTTAATGCAAATTAACTTGTGTTATTGTGCTGTGATTAAATGTGTACCGCCTGGCAATTATTTTCTTTTTTTTGAAAAACACTTCAGTTTGTTTATTTTTTTTCTTCATAGCTCAGAGGAAATGCAATCCATGTTGGAACAAGGCTTTTAAAGACATGGATGCAATTTGGTAAGGAGATGGATTCGACATTATTCCCACGACCTTTCCCACTTTCCGCTCCTCCCTTGCACACTCATATCATCAAAGAGGCGGAAATGTTAAACAATGGTGAATTATGTGTTGGTAGTTTTGAAGAAATCTTCAGTAAATACTCTTTTAAATTTGAAACATAAAATTTTGCTGACTTCAGGTTTCCTAAAATTTACCAACTTCACACAATAATATAAAAATACTGAAATCTCCCTTAAGTGATTAGTTATAACATACTTTTGGGAAAGTGTTTTAAATAATTTAAGAAAGATGTTACTTAAGTGATTCAAATAGTACCATGACCTTACTTTTATTTGGTTTATTTTATATTATCAGATTAACTTTACTTAATCCAAAGTATACCTGCAGGTTAACTCAATGAAACAGTAACAGAAATGCAGTGGAGCACCTATTTCACAATTAGATTTTTCCTTTTCACCTCCTGTGCAGACTTTTCCCAATTTAACCATCACTTTTATTTTATTTTTAGTTCACAGACTATCTTTATTTTTAATCCACCTTGTCTATTCCACGTTGACATGTAACCTCAGGTCCCTTTCTCTCTGCAGTGAATTTACCTGAAGAAGAGAGAAACTAGCTGTGACTAGTCTTTCATAAAACCATAATCTCTCTGGATAGTTTATAAAATTTGAAACATATGAAGCACTTTCTAGGGAAAGGGACCAGCACTTCACTGGTCCTCAAGCAAATAACTGGAAAAAGTTGAGACCTGTTGCTTACAATGAGGTTTAATCATTCTTCCAAACACCAGGGTCCTCAAATTTTATATTCTGAGTTATTCCTTTGTTTCTCATCTCTTTAGTTGAGTGTACCTGTTAGAAGTACTTGCTTACTGAGAAATGGTGGGAAGGCAATGAAAATAAACTACATAAAGCAAGCACATGTGTTGTAGTCAGGGTTTGCAAGGAAAACAGTTTAATACAGGACATATAATTTATGGGATTAATTTTTACAGAAGTTTTTTTTGTTTTGGGGGTTTTTTTGTACTGGGAATTGAACTCAGTACCTTGCACTTGCCAGGCAGGTGCTTGTGATGCTGAGCTATATCTCCACCACTCATAGGGTTATTTTATAATAGTCACCAAAAAAGTCAAATACAAAAAACTTCAGGAAATCTGTTCACATACTAAAGATCCAAAGAATCCAGCTGAAGACATAGAGCCCATGACCATGACCCTCAGAAATCCAAGTGGAAACCTAGATTCAACAACAATGACTCATGCAAGTCTGTTTCACAGATCTGTACTGGGAAGGCCCAAAGATCATCAGCGGAAGCTAGAAAGTCTGAGTCTGTGGGCTGAAGGATCCATACCAGTAGGCTGAAGGATTCACACTGGAGCCAGAAAGCAATGCTCAAAATAAGGACCAGGGCTCCCCAGAAAAGTACCATAGCCATTTGCATCTACAAGGTGCAGAGCTCCTCCGACAATGAGAACAGCCAAGTTCATATTAGGAAGCCAGCGTGACAAGCCTTCTCCAGGAGATTGAAGAGCAACAGGAAAACCAAAAACATTACTTTTCCTCTCCAGTTCTCCTTTTTATGCTGTTTGCAGCAATCCTCAGGTGGGCCATCCACCCAGCACCAATCTGATTCAGTTCAGCTGGGTGTTACAAGTTGACCACCAGTTTTCAATCCACCACAACATGTGCACTGCTGTCTGCCCATGTTTAACGTCTGTGGCTTTTTTCATTTCTCAAAATGTGGAGAGCCCTTCAGGAGGACAACAAGAAAGAAAGGAGTCCACAGTTTCCACTGCCTAATGCCTACCCTTTCATAAGTGTCTATCAAAGCTCTACTTTAAGAGCATCAACAAAAACCTTGTTGATTAGATTGAATGAATTTTTCTCCAATGTGTATGTACCAAAACATCCCACAGTACCCCATAAACATATGCAATAAAAATAATAATAAGTTGCCAATTAAGCGTAAATTGAAAAACTTAAAGGGTGCTTTTAATTCTTTGAGGAAGATACCAAGAAAGGAAATAGCTGGGTCAAATGAGATCTCTAGTCCTAGTTTTTTGAGGAATCACCACACTGATTGCCATAACTACCACCAACAGTTGAGAAGGGTTACTTTTTCCCTGCAGCCTCTCCAGCACTTGTTACTGGTTGATTTCTTGATGATAGCCATTTTTTCAGAAATAAGATGGAATCTCTCTGTTGTTTTAATTTGCACCTCTTTAGCGATCAGTTATGTTGAACATTTTTTGATATATTTATTTACCTTTTGTACTGCTGAGAAGTATGTATTCATTTCAGATGCCCATTTTTGGACAGAGTTTCTAAATCTCCCTCTTAGGATTATTTTCATTATGTCCCATTAGTTCCAGTATGTTGTATCAGCATTGTTATATAATTGTGGATATGACTTAGTTTCTTCTTTAATATCACCTATGATCCATTGGTTGTTCAGGAAGGCATTATTCAATTTCAATGTGTTTATGTAGTTTTTGTGATTTCTTTTGCCATTGATTTCCATTTTCATGGCACTAGTCAGATAATATGTTTGGGACAATTTCAATTCCCTTACATTTACTTAAGCATGTTCTATGGGTTATTATGTGGTGGTACGTTTTAAAGAACATGCCATGTGCAGCTGTGAATAATGTGTATTTTAATATTTTGGGTTGGAGCACTGTGTGGACACCTACTAAGTCCATTTGTTCACAGGTTTGAATCAGTTTTGATATTTCTTTGTTGATCTTTTTCTATTTCATTTATCTATCTGTGACAGTGGATTATTAAGGTCCCCCATTACAATTATTTTAGTACTTACATGATTTTTTTCATGTCCATTAACATTTTTATGTAGTCAGTTGCACTGGTTTTGGTGCATGTATCTTTATGATTGTTATCTCTTTTTCATGGAGTTTTCTCTTAACAATTATCCAGTGACCTTGTTTGTCCCTTTTGATCAGTTTTGGTTTGAAGTTTACATTGCATGCAAATAGAATAGTTACTTCTGCTATTCTCTGGGTTTATCTCACATGGAGTATTCTTTTCCATCTTTTGACTTTCAGTCAGTGAATTTCTTTTCACATTAAATGTGTTACTTGTATGCCACATATTGTTGGATCTTGCTTGCTGATTCATTCTGCCAGTCTGTTTCTTTTGATTGGTGAATTGAGACCATTTACATTGAGGGTTATAGCTGATAAGTATTGACTTATTCTTCTCATTATTTTCCTGTTGTTTCCCTGTCTTTCCCCTCTGTTTAATTGCTTGCCCTGCCTAGTGGCTTCTTTCTCTTGTTGTTCTTGGAATTGTGGTATTCATTATCTCTTTCCAAAATATTCTTCAGAGCATTTTGTAGAGCTGGTTTGGTGGTCATGAAATTCTTCAGTTGTTCTTTGTCATAGAAGTATCTTATTTTTCCATTAATTTTAAAAGATAGTTTTCAGGGGTATATCAATCTTGGTTGGAGGTTCTTTTAGGATTCATCCTAAGATCTTCTTGATTTGAGGATTTGTGTTGAGTAGTTTGCTATGATTCTGATGAAATTTCCTTTATAGACAATTTGTTTCTTTTATTGCTTTTAAAATTTGGTTGTTATCCTGAATTTCTGGAATCCTGAATATTATATGCCTTGGTATAGATTTATTTTGGTCATGGATTTTTGGAATTCTATATGTCTCACTTATTTGGATGTCAATTTCTTTATCCATGTTTGGGAAATTTTATGCCATTACTCTTGTGAAGAGTTTTTTTTTTGTTGTTGTGATGGCATTTATGCTACTTCCTGCTTTCTCATTGACTCCAATCAATCTTATGTTGCACGTTGCTTTATATTACAGTTGTTGGTTTGATATTTCATGGCCCCTTTCTACTTTTAACATATCTTTCCTTTTGTGATCATGAACCACAATCTTGTCGTCTAGATCTGTTACTCTATCCTTGCCTTTGTTCAATCTGCTGTGTGTACTTTCAATGGACTTTTGAATCCCCTGGATATCTGTTTGTATCTCTTTCATGGATTCCATTTATATGCTATGTTGAGCATTCATGGTTACTATCATTTTCCTGAGCTCCTTTATTTTTTTAAATCTATTTCTCCTCTGTCTTTCATTTTTATAATTTCTTTTTTTTAACCTGAGAGATTTTTTTCTGTAGCCTCATCCATTTCTTTTTTCACTTTTGCTGCTGTCATTTCAAAATGTTCCAGAGGGTGGTTTCTGATTCCCTCTTTTTCCTCACTGGGTTCTGGACTTGTCCTGGGTGGACTAGAGATCTAAGGTTGCATTTTGCTTCTGTGTCTTGCCAGTTTGCATTTTCTGCTTTTTATTTTATTTTGAGTTTTGTGTTGATGCTTGCAGATTTCCTCTAGTGGATAACTTTATAACTAGTATTGATGCTTCTCTAGGAAAGTGTATTCCTCAGAGATGTCTTCTAGGTATAGATGGTTGTTGACCTTTATGTGTATTCCAAGCATCTACCTTCCCAATTTATTAAGGATGAGAAGTTGCTATCTATTTGACTCAGCACACTGTTCTTTGTTACTGTACTGTGGTGATGTTTATGACCCCAGATAATCACACACAAGGGAAAAAAAGTGATTACAACATGTATGACATCCTGCTAAAATAGTACAGTTAAGTTAGCAATGACAGTAGCATCAAGCACAGCTTAGACACTGACAAACTGTGGTAACTATTAATTTGATACCTGTAGCAGCAAGTTCTACAGTTATATAACAAATTTCAACACATATCAGGTACCTGAATGCAATGAGTCTTCCATTAGTTGAGTGATTTTACTGTGTCTGTGTGGCAGGTATTTAAGAGGGTTAGGGGATAAAACAGAGATATGAATGAGTATAAACATAGTAGAAGCAAGACTTGAGGGCAAAGAATGATCACCCAAGTTTTGGGAAACTGATGAAGAGCACGGGAGAGAAAGAATGAAAGACAAAACAAAAGAATATTGAATCAAACCAGAAAGAGAGAAACAATGCTTACTGACATGAAAATATAAAATCAAGAGAGATAGTTGGGGAAAGAGAGAAAGAAGATGAGTAGAAGAAAACAAAAATAAAGGTAAGAAACTTAAATAGTCAAAAAGAAAAGAAATCAAACCAAACAAAACCAACCAAATAGATAAAGGAAAACCAATCAAACAGAAAAGAAAAGAAACCCTCTGGTGTCCATAGTTGTGTGATAGTGTCCAACAGAAATTCCAGAAATACACTGTATAATCCCCTCCAGTCTTCAGTAGGATTTGTGCTGGGTGAGGGGCTGATTTGGCCTCTGGATGTGGGGGCTTGGACTGGTTTTAAGCTGACAACATTCTGGATGTCCACTTATCCTTACCACGATTCTCTCTATGCCATTGTCCCAGTGGTGTGGTGCCCTTGGATAGGGAAAGCCTGGGGTTGTTCCCAGTCCTGTGTACAGCTGACTCCTTCATGACCTTATACAGCTTCCTCTGTTCCACACCACTGACTTCCCTTGCATGTTGGTTGTTAGGTGGAGGGGAATGTCCTTGTGCTGCTACTGGCCAAGGCTGCTTGCCTGCTTGTGCTGCTGGGCCATGGCCGTTCTACTGGCCACAGACCAGGGGGACATTTCCAGTTCTTTGCATTTAGGGCTAAGACTGGCTTTTGGTGGCCACTGGAGCAGAGTCTAGGTAGTCCCAGATCCTACTCTCAGCAGAATTTCTAGTCTGCTTCCCAACTGCTGGTAGTCAACTGTGACTGAATGACTCTTTCCTCAATCTACTCCAGGATATTGGCAGTGAAGTGACTCAGAACTATTCGGCTGCTAGAGTTAAGCCTGAGTCCTTTGAAATAAAATCAGTGCAGCACAGGAATAGAAAAACAGTTTATTCTAACAATTTTTATTCAATAATCCTTTGAATGCATTTTACATGAAGGCCCAATGAAAAGATGTTAATATAAATTTTAAGTATGTTTGTTCTTAAAGACTTGGGGGCTCCCAAGTGGATGAAACTGGGAGACAAAACAAGAGAAAAATGCACACCAACAGAGATATTCTATAAGGTTTTTGATTATGATGTCTATAAATCATTTTAAAAGAATTTAGTAGACACAGTGTTAAAAAAATGTGATTATTATTTAGTTTACAATGTAACCAAGATACTTCTATCACTGAATAAGAAATACACAGTGAAAACATTATCAGTCATGTGTTAATCAGGAATGCAAGATCTGGGTGGATTCTGGCTTGTGCACAGCTCCCTCTTCAGAAGTGCTGCTTCGGTTCCTTGTTACTTGCATCTGGATCAACAACTTCTATTTTATTAATTAATATATTGATGTCAGAAATGGCTTATTTTATTAGTAAAATTGTAACTTGTTGACAAAAATGATAAATGGTAAAAATGTGCTTTTGTAGGGAAATAAAAATATTATTTATATTTGTATTTTCTAAATGGTTTAGAAGGTACTTGTGCAGTCCATGCATGCATGAACAAGAATATAGGAGGTGTTTGTGGTCTACATTTTGTGGAATAAAATGCTCTAAATCCCCTACAGGTTCCTGCATCCAGTCTCTGATGGGGCGGGGGGTGTTGTAGCTGTCTGACTAAGCTGCAATGGTCACAGAATCCTGCATTAGGAAGGCTGTGTCTTCTTCTACAATATGATATTGTTTGACATAAGTGAATTTTTCTTGCAATTTTCAATAACAGTTTGTAAATGGATAATGAATTTAGACTTTCTTGAACCAATAGAACAAGTCTATGCAAGTTTTTATTTTGCTTTCCCGGAACTGTTTTGTGTGTATATGTAAGAGAATTTACACTAAGAGCTGGTTTCCTTACACCTGGTAATAAGTATTCAGGTGGAGAAGTTATAAATCTGACCACTTTGAAGTTCACTGTTAGTCACTAGTAGAGATCAAAGAGTTGTTCACAATCACATAGGCTAAAGCCTGTTTTCTATGTCTACATTTTTTTTAATTTGAAGAGTGTATTAGTCAACTTTTCCAACACTCAAAATTTAAAGGAGTAGAGGTTTAATTTGGCTCAGTTTCAAGGAGTTTCAGGTCACAATCTGCTGTATCTAAGACAGAAGCATCGTGGTATAAGGACATGGCAGACCAAAGATGCTTAGTTCATTATGGCTGAGAAGCAGAGCAGAGGAAAAGTGCCAAAATGGAGGAATGAGGGGATGAGTGAATGAACACAAACCTCAAGGCCACACCGCCATGGCCCACCCATATACACCTAGGAATACACTCCAAAAATTCCCATGGTGCATCCCAAATCCATTCTGTCTACTTAGGGTTGAAATTTCACCCCATCCCCCACATCACAGCCTTTTTCAACTTGCTATATAAATGCATCTCCTTAAACCATGCTTAATCTCCAAGTAAAGGCAATAGCAAACTCATGATTCTGCCTAACATAATACAACTATCCCTTGTACAACCAGAAAAATCCCTTCCCCAAAGACTCAACAGTTCCAGAATTTTTCAAAAGTCCAATTCTCTTCTGAAACGCAAGTCCAACTCTCAGCTGTGAACCTTAATAAAACAACAACAACAAAAACAAGTTACATAATCCCAACATACAATGATAAATTGTGCATTCCCATTATGAACTGGAGGAATAGAAGAGTAGGCAGATAGAAAAGAACCAGCTCAAAATGAGACTGAAAATAAGCATGGAAGACATCTGGGGCACATGGTGATGAAATGTAAGTTCTGAATACATGAGTGGCCCCAACCGAATGACTCTAACTGGTTATTTCCCACAAGTCATCTCTCCATGGCCTGAAGCTTTCCTTGGCTGATTTTCAGCATTCTTGGCCTCTCTGACTTCTTGGGGTCTTGATACACTTTTGGCTTCTTTCCCAAAGCTTCCTACACTGCCCATCAAAGTTTTCTTGCCTTGCCTCCCGGCCTGCATGTGAGTAAAACTGGCATCACATAGTTGACCCCAAGGTTCGCTATGAGTGGAAACAGTTACCAGAGCCCCTTGGCCATGACTATAGCAGCCTCTGAGAACCGGGATGGATGAGCACAGTGAAGTGACTCCTGGGGAACCAATTCCCTAGAAGGACCTTCTCAAGCAGGGTCTTGGAAACCTCTTCTTAAAAGGGTGGTTGACATTTTCCTACCACTGAGCCTGCACTGGGTGGAGTCTTGCTGATTCTTTGCTGATACCTGAAAGGCATACTTTTTCTTGTCTCTATACAGAGTATTTCTTTTCTTTTTAATGATGCCTTTTCTCTTTAGCAGCCAAACCTCCTCTGGACCTAGATTTACACTTGGCTCTTTCTAGGCCAAAATTTAAGTTTTCCAAATATTTCCTCTTTGTCTTTCAGAACTTATTCTAACAATAAATTTGGCTAATTCAATCTGATTTTAAAAATAAACTACTTTTGTCTACTAAGTTGTCTCAATTAATATGCAATGCATTAGAGTTCCATATTTTTTCTTCATGAAGATAAATGAAATTATGAGAGGAGAAAAATTTCTATGGTATCACAGCAACTAACATAATTATGAACCTTTGGAAGGCAGATGCAAAAATAATGTCAGAGTTCTAGTGTTTTATTGTTCAGTGAAAACTTAAAGGAGTAGGATACAGGATTGGACAAGGAAAGTGATACCTTTAGATTGCAGAAATGAAAAGAAAAGATGGAAAGAAAGAAGCTCATGTAGGAAGGTTCCAGAGAGCGTCTGACTGAGGCTTTGCTAATTCAGCAGCAAATTCTATGGAAAGATTAATTTTTCAATCCTTGGGTATGAATAATCAGACCTCTACAGCTCTTTGATATGTACTCCGAGGTAGTGTGCTGATGTCTGAAATGGCAAGTGGCACCAAAGTCAGCAGAAAGCCGTCAGCTGACTAAACTCTTGGCAAATGAATATAGAGTTCTTTCCTGAATGGAGAGCTGATCAATTTTTCTCCAAGGCCACAAGGATTTCTTTTGGCTCATGATGTGATTTGTCTCTAACTCAACAGTCTACTGTGGTGAGAGGCTGCACTGCTGAGTGGCATTGGATGCCACTTCTAGGAGTCTGCTGCTTTTCTTAATGAGGCCTTCACCCATTCAGTTATCCGTTCTATAAAGATTAGCTACACAGTGTGTATTGGTCACTTCTGGGAGATGCAAAAAGCAGTTATCCTCCTAATGTCACTTATAGTCTAAAGAACTTAAGACTCAAATGTGATGAAGGAACCCTTGTTCCAGGCACTACCTGTCCTCCCTTCCCTAAAATTCAGTAGTAGAAGATTGCAGGGATAATTAAGCATTAACAGTGGGGGAAAGAGGGATGAAAAATAAGCATCTGACAACCAGAAAAGCAAATGATTATTTTAGCAAAGTAACATCTCTCTATGTGACTGGTAAATCTGAGTTTTGCTTAAAAAGAAGAAGCTTTTCTTTTCTCTCTTTTTTTTTTAACATAGTAATATAAAAGGATTCAGAAAATCAGAAAAATACAAATAGAGATTTATAATTCTTGATAAAAATAAAGCCTGTGGTAATTACATGAGAGGACATATGATAGAAACATAAGCTATCTACTTGAATCTCTGGTGTATTGTGCTTCTCTTTGATTTGATTTTCTATTGATTTATACACCAACTACATACTACTTACTTATGTGTTTTAAGAATAGTAAGAGACTTTGGTGAAGTAATAATTTATAAAGTGTGCTCGCTCTGCTCTTGAAAGAGCTCAAGTACTGTAAAGAAGGACTCTAAAAATTACTAAAATAATAACAATGTAATGGAGGTATGAAACAGGCCACCTGGCAGCACTAATGTTTATTACTGAGTTCAGAGCAGTTTTCATTGAGATGGGGGTACTATGTGCACCTGACAGCTCAAAGGAGAAGTTTACTAGCTGACAAATGTAGGAATGAAAGACATGGTGAGCCAGACTTGCCTGTGTAAGAACTTCCCAGGTGGTACTTGTGTTATAGCTCCATCTATGTCTTCAGATAGTGGGTTGGAAGACAGACTACAAACAGACAGGGCTACAGCATACAGCACAATTAGGTATAAATTCTCTCTCTCTGTCTCTCTCTCTCTCTCTCTCTCTCTCTCTCTCTCTCTGTCTTTCTCTGTGTGTCTTTGTGGGGTGTACCAAGGATGAGTCTTTCCACTGAGCTACATCCCCAGATATTTTTAAGTTTTATCTTGAGTCAGGACTCACTAAGTTACTAAGTCACCTGGGATGGGTTAAAATTTTCAACCTTCCTAACTCAGTCTCCTAGAGTAAATTTAGTAAATGTTCTCTTTTATAGAAAATTTTTACTCAATTCCTCAATAACTTTTTACAAAGTTAACCTTTTCAATCAATAAAAGCTCTTTAGATAATTGCTCTTTTTCCAAGAAAATGCATCATTTGTATTCTTTTTTTGGAGGCAGTACCACAGATTGAACTCACAACCTCGTTCGTGCTTGCCAGGCAAGTGCTTGTGCCACTGAGCTAGAGCCCTGTCCCTCATTTGTATTCTTAAAGTCAGAAAAAGAGGGGACAAATATTTGTGGAAATGTGCATGCATGTTTGGTTTTCATTTTTTGTTTTTCTTTTCAGAATTATCATAGTGCCATATAGGTTCACAGTTAAAACACTGAAATCCCTATTTGTTTTAGCATACTTTGTGGCTTTCCTGAGATTAACTATACTTCAACTATGAAGTCAGAGAATGGTGTTCTCTTGTCTCTGCACAGGTACTCTGAACATGCCAGGCCCTGTGCTCCTCTGGGGCCACCTGTAGGAGTTTGTGTCCTTCCAGGCAGGTGGGCTCCAGGAGGTCCTCAAGTCCTCATGACCTTTGCTCTCTGGAGAAGGAAAGTGTGCCCTCCCTCCAGTCAGACCAGGACATTGCTCCCCATCTGTGTCCACCAAGCCAGCCTGCCCCATGAGTTCCTCTCTCACCCAAGAGGGACACGATTTACTGGCCCAAAGTGCAGTTTCACCCTGACAGTCTGGTCCTCGCCTACACGGTGCCCCAGTGCCACTGGGTTTTACACAGTCCCGCTGAGCTTCTGACATGAGTGTCACATTCAGGGCCTCACTGACTGCTTCTAGTGTTATTGAGTTATTTTCAATCAGGCAACACCCTGAATGTTGTATCCATAATGGAGGAACTGGTGAAATGTACGGCAAGAACCAGTCAGTCTCCTAGGCTGTGATGTGATAGAAAAAGCACTTAAAATGCATTTATTAAAAATCTGATTGTGATCCTTAAAGTTGTCCAATAATTAAGCTGAATCTGGGAATGTTATTGAACCACTTTATGTTTCTCCTGTGTTGGAAGAGCAGAGTAATGCTTCCATCACTGGGAACACTGGGAAAGCATATACAAGAATATGTATTATACAAATCATGTAATATCCATGAGTTGTAAGGTATCCCATGTTACTTGCCATGTATCATACATTACAGAAACATCTCACTGTTCACTCTTGTCTTAGTTATTTTTCGCTCGTTGCCGAGACAAAATACCTGATGCCCAAAATTAGGAAAGGAAAGATTTATTTCTTACAGTTTCTCAGAACTTTCAGTCCTTACTTAATTGGCTCCAAGGTAGCATGGTGTGGCAGGGCTGCCATTCATGGTGGCCACAAACAGTAAGCATGCTGGCAAGAGAGAAAGAGAGAGCGTTCATGCATGAGAGAGAGGGCGGAAGTGAGCAAGAGGAAGACCCGCCTTCCCTTACACTGTATCTCAGCTCCACCCCTGGGTGGGTGTAGCGTTCACATCACCAATCCCAGCACCAGACAACAAACCAAACACAAGCAAGTGCCAGACTTAGCCCCATCAAAAGTATGAGAACTTGGGGGTACATAGCATACCCAATACATTCCACCCCTGGACCCCCAAGGACTCATGTACATTCTTAATACAAAAGATATTTAGTCCATCTCCAAGAGTTGCCAAATTCCTAACAGTTTCAGCATTGTTGAAAAGTCCAAGTCCCAAATCTCCAAGATCTATGGCAAACTCTTAATTGTAACCCCCTGTACAAATGAAAATGAGGTTAAATACTTCCAACATATAAAGGCACAAGATAAACATTACCATTCCAAAAGTTACAAACAAGGGAATACAAAACTTTGGAACCAAAGCAAGTCCAAAATCCAGCAGGGCAAACATTAAGTCCAGGACTTCTCTGCTCAGCATCTGAAGCAATCTGGTTGCAAGCTCCAAAAGACTTGAGCGGTTCCACCCCCACAGCACTTTCAGGGATCTTAACTTCCATAGCTTTCCTTGGATGATCAATGTTCCTTGGTTTCAACCTTACATCTTTACACATTGCTCTCTGCAGGCAAGGTGGAAGCTGCCTTAGCCTTTTCTTGTATTTAAAATGAGTACCATGTGGATGCTGCCAAGGTCCACTGCCAGCTGGAGCAGTAGCCAGGCTTTCCTCTCTCTTTGCTGTAGGGGTCAACTGCCTGGATCACTGAGGTCTCTGAACCTGATTGTGAGGAACAGCTTCTCTATGCCTCCACCATTCTGGAATCTGGTGTGGCCGCCTCCATTTTGGGACATGGCATGGCCGTAAACCTTTTAAAACCTCCTGTGACCTCTGTCGCCACTCTGGGACAGGGCACTCTGTGGCTTTTTCCTCCAAGCAAACTCTTTCACTTTTGAAGGCCTGAGGCTGCAAAGGGTGGAGGCCAGCTGCTTCCCAGGATGCCCCCAGGCCATCTTTTTTATTCCTTTGTTCCTTCTCAGTAATCAAGGTGTCAGCTCCATCTTTATAGTCCACAGCTTCCTGGCCAGACTCAAAAGGTTTTAAATCACCATGCCAGGTTCCTTGCTCTTTATTTGCAACATAAATCTGGCTAAGAGCCCCCAACAAAAGCCAGGCCATTTCAACATTTGGCTGCCTCATAATTTCTCTCTGTAGAGTAATTAGTCCTTTGCCCTTTATCTCAGTCTCAGGCAAAGTCTCTGGCCATGGGCAGAATGAAGAAAAACTTTCTGCCAAGCCATAACACACATTGTGTGGAGTCCAACACCCAATGTGGTCCTGCTTCCCAGCAGAAACCTCCCGAGCCTGCTCTTTACTGGCAGGCTTCCTATCAGCCTTCTGGTCTCCTGAGCTCTGACCAGAATCTCCCATACAGAATAACCTAAGCTGTTCCAGCTCTATGCATGTAGGTGACATCTCCAAACCTTTCCAAACTTTCCCTGCAAGCCATTTCCAAAGGCTCTCAAACCACATGGTCAGGAATAGTCACAGCAACGACCCCACTCCTCTGGTACCAAATTCTGTCTTATTTACTTTTTGCTCATTGCTGAGACAAAATACCTGATGCCCAAAATTAGGAAAGGAAAGGTTTATTTCTTACAGTTTCTCAGAAGTTTCAGTCCTTACTTAGTTGGCTCCAAGGTAGCATGGTGTAGTGGGGCTGCTGTTCATGGTGGCCACAAGCAGCAAGTGTTCTGGCAAGAAAAAAGAGAGAAAGAGAGAGAGGGAGAAAGAGAGAAAGAGAGAGAGAGAACATGTGAGAGAGAGTGGAAGCGAGCAAGAGGAAGACCCACCTTCCCTTACACTGTATCTCACCTCCACCCCTGGGCAGGCGTAGCACTCACATCACCAATCCCAGTGCTAGACCACAAACCGAACATAAGCAAATGTCGGACTTAGCCCCATCAAAAGTATGAGGACTTGGGGGTACATAGCATACTCAATACAACTCTCCACTCTTAAACTCATGATCACAGAGTACCACCCACTATTTTTTCTCTTCAATTAGAATGCATCTCTATCACACTGAAGACTCAGTGAAAGGCTACATGTGATGCTTGCAAAGCCAGGATATGTGCTGTCTATGCTGAGTATTCTCCTGTCATATGCTCCATTCTTGGCACAGTTATCTTCCTACACTAGAACCAAACTCCACCCTTTCCCTTACTCTCCAGTCTTTAAAGGGCTTTTCTCTATTTCTAGGACAAATCCCAAACTTTAATTTGTTGACAAGTCATTGGATTGTCTGCCCTTAGACCCATTTGACACCTGTAGTTTGCTCCTCCTTTTCTCAAATTGCTTCTTCAGAGCAAGGTCCCTTCACCCCTGCCATCTGGTCTTTGTGCAGGTTAGACCCCAGTCCAGTCCCCTTCACAACTAGTGACTAGCCCTCCTTTCTCTCCCATACAAAACTGCCCCAACATAATTCAAGCTTCTTGTTAATTCACTCAGCTAAGCAACTTCATAACCCTAACCACCACTGGACTTTAATTTCTGCTGCCTCTACAGTACAAATGAGAATTATACCAGTCCTACGTTACCACAAATGTCCAGCATGAGACAGAATCTGCTGGGGAACTTTCCTGGCAAGGCAGAGTGAGGGTCACTCCTGTGTACTCAAAGTATGTTCTTGAAAATGAAATTTGAAGAGTAACTCCTTCCTTCAGTGGGCTGCTTTGGTCACCAATTCTAAGTATTAAGGTCCAAAACTTTTCTTCATATTTAACAAATGATATATTTATTCCTGCTACAGTTAATTGCTGCTTTTGTGTCACTTTCACACACTTTTATGGATTTCTCTGGGTGGAATTCATTGCAAAGAAACTTTTAAAATAAATTCTAGTAGTTTTTTGAAGGAAAATGTGTTTGTATCCCAGTTCTTTCAGTTGATTTTGTGGAAAATAGTCTATTCTCCCTTTTGTAGCTCCCTGAATTCCAAACAATTGGTCTGGAACAGGAATCAGGCACAGGGATGTACAGGGAGGTGTGAAGTGGTGTTTGCCTGTGGTATGTATGCAAAGCATATGTGCTTCCCCATTCTATCAAGAAATTTCTTTCCCATTAGAGTAAGAAGACCCCTCCTTTCACTCTGTTCTCCTATTGAGAGCTAGAGCAGCACTCAGTAGAGTAGAGCATTTCCCATAATTTCCCCATACCAGCCTGTACCCTGGTGATTTGCAAAGCAGTCATTCTGCATCCCTCCCCAGAGTGGTCTAACTGGAATCACACTGTTACTTTTCATTCCAACACACACATAGAAAGCAGTTCTGTGCCCTCTGGTGATGGTCAGGCAAGATGAGGCAGAAGGCCACCTGCTGGCTCCAGGGAGGAACCATCTGCTCCAAGTTAAGGTCCCCTGCCTTTGTCTCCACGCAGCTCCAAGGGAAGGGCTAGGGAGGGATTTATTTGGTGTGTGGTAACCACTCAGATGTAGTGCATCTGCTCTGGAGTCACAGCCAGGGGCGTGGGACTTCCTTCTGGTGACTTGCTGGCTGCCTTCCCTAGACAACACCATGCTTGTGTTCCTTGGCTTTGATCTTTTTGCCTGGTGTTGAAGAGTAGCCTGTCTTGGACCTTCAAAACTGTAACTGGTTCAGTGTCCAATTATAAACAGCCAGGCTCCTGCCACCCCCAGGTTCTCCTACCCTCAATTCCACAATAACAGGGCAGCAGAGATCCATGCTGCAGATACACGAATGTGAAAAAAGTCACATGCCACCTGCAAGGGAAGGCATTGTGCTTCCTGGGATGGTGCATTTCTAGATTGCACTTGTCAGAGGAACAGGTGGGAGCTGAGTCTGAGAAGTACACAGAGGGCAAGGAGATCATAGGGAAAAAAAATCAACATTCTTTAAACAGTTCCTGTACTATGGCTAAGGATATGGATGCCAGGTCTAAAGAACCTGGACAGCAAACTACTGATTATCAGCTGTGGTAAATTCAACAGTTTGTGAGCTTCAGCTTCCCTGTTTATGGAGGGTCAGAATGGTGCATATCTCTGAATTGTGAACACTGAATGAGAAATTGCGAACAAGTACTTGGAGCACTGCTGGACATCTAACAACAAGTCAGTGAATACTGCCTTTGGTTATTCACAGTAGTGTTGTGCGTTTTCACTGATATTTAGTGTCCAAATGAAACGATCTTTCTGATTGTCTATCCAAGAAAATGGTGTTCATTCACAATGACCAAACTCAAATGTCTACTTGTGTGTTTCTCAGAAGTCTTTTCGTCTAGCTAGTGTTCATGCTGTGCACCAGAAATAAACAGAAAAGTGTGCTTTTGGCTCAGTGCCTTAAGTGCCCATCCTGGCAGGCACGAGGTTGTGAGTTCAATCCCCGGTGCCGCAAAAATAAAAAATAAATAAATAAAAATAAATAAATAAATATAATTTGGAGACTATATGACAAATTATGATCTGACTCAGGTATCTGATTAGTTCCCCACATATGAGCCTGTGAGCTCCCTGAAGACAGGAACCTGGTATGACCTCTGCTGTGACCCATGTGGCCCTTGAGGTTCTTGGGGTGAAGGACCATGAGAGGATGAGAAAATAAAGAAACAAAGCTCGGGTCAGGTGGAGCCCTTACCTCCTGATGAGAGAAAAGGAACTACTCAACCAGTGTAGCATGTTTATTTATATACTGGGAAGGATGATGCCAATTTCAACCCTGCTGCCTAGCAAACCATCACTTGAATTGTCTAGGGCCTTGGTGTTTTTCTGGACTGTAGCAACTGCTTCACATGGCTTGCCCTGGGTACTCTTTGTTTTTGGTAGTGTCACTTTCCAGCCAAGTTGCAGTGGTGCACATGTGGTCAATTTCCAGCTTCAATGGCTCCCAACAAACCCCTACATATGCCAGCTTCTGCTAGGGACATTTGATCATCAGGAATGCTTTAGTGCCCACGTTCACCACGTAGCCACTGTGCAACCTCAAAGCATCCTTTGGTCCTCAGCAGCAAAATATGAATACATAGCATGATCAAAAGGTAGGGTGAATGCTCACAGAAAATGATTATGTAAAAGACACATTGCCATTAATTTTCCTCAACATAATCCCCCACCCTGAGCTTTGAGCACACTTGTCACTTTGTCCTTGTCACTCTCTGAAGTAGCTCTGAGAGTCCTCTTTGGGGAGTGTATTTTGCCACACTGTCCCATCTGCCCCAGTTTCTGAAACAACTCAAAATATTTACATTTCAGCATCATTCTGAATTTGCAGATGAGCCAGAAAACATGTAGTGAAGGATTCAATAAATAAGGCAGATAAAGACAAACTGTAGTGCTTCTCCAGCCTGCTTTTCCACTGAATGGCACTCAACAGCTGTATTTACCATATTTTTGATCATAGCTTGTACAGACACTCAGGAAAGAGGACTTCCTGACCTGCTTTACAAAGTGGTAAGGATCGTGGGATAAGTGCGTTCAAAAGGAGTGTGAGTATTTGAGGAAGATTAATTGCAATCTGTCTTTTATTGTAATAACATTTTTTTCATTTAAACAATTCACTGTATATATATATACATATATATATATATATGTATATATATATATATTTAGAGTATATAACAGAATAAAACCAATCAAAACAAACCAGTGGAAGAGATACAGGACTTCAAAATGATATGAAATCAACAGTAGTTATCATAATACCTTTTGAGGTCTTCAAAATAGCTGCAGATAGCTTTAGGCATAATATAAATCAAACAGAACAAAATAGAATAGAAACAATAAAGCCAAAACAATGAATGCAATAAAGGATCTCAAAACAAGCCAATAGTAAATCCAAAATTGCTACCATAATATATCTTGCTATCCTTGAAATAGCTTCTCCTGCCATCAGATTTAACATAATCAAACAAAACAAAAGTGAATAAAGCCCAACCAACAAAACAATGGAAATGATATAAGACCTCAAAACAAGACCATAGGGAATCAATAATGACTGCAGCCTTTAGAAGGAGATTCCCCCCTAAATGACACACTGCATAGCAATATCCTCTGAACCTATGATCAGACCACTGGCCCTAGACCTGCAATGTTATTGAAACACAACCACATGCATCCAATTGCATTTTGTCTCAATAGCTATCATCACTGCCTGTGTTTCCCCTGATAAGCTGGTTGCTTATGGAGTGGGGGCATGATACTTCTTGTTTGCTAACACATGCACCAGAAAGGGCTGGGGTATGGCTGTTCCCAGTCTGGTCACAGCTCACAAATAGTGCTAGTTCCCAGACTGGGCTTGCTTGCTGCTGCCGCCTTTGTTCTCTCTAACCCCAGTCTGCAAATGACACTAACACATGGGGAGAGGCTTGGGTCTAGTTGTTCCCAGTCCACTGGAGGCCTGCAATGGCACCAGTTCCCAGAGCGGGCTTGTTTGCTGCTGCAGCCATTGTTTTCTCTCACTGTATATTTTGATCATGCTGTATAATGAAATTTGATGCTTAAATTAGCTGTAAGAATACAATAGGATAGTATTTGAAGTATCTGAAACATGTGAATGGCTCCATGTTAACCATGTTCAGTGTTACACTGACACAGATAAAGGACATGGAGTGGTCACTGGGCTTTGTGACAGCTGTGTCTTTTCATCACTACTTCAGGCTTATGTTCTGTTTTCTTATTTTGCTATGTATTTTACTTATACATTTTTATGTGACTTGGACACAGTGCAAAAAATCATAAATAAGTACATAATTAGCTACATAAATAGTGAAGAGATAGGAAGTTTGGGATGTGTAAATGTGAAAACAGAATATATTCATGTCATAACATCAGTAAATTTTCATTCATTTTTGATGGCAAACAGAACTTCTTAGAAGGTTTAGCTAGCTGCTTTTGTAGCTCCATAGGACAAAAAAATTATTCTTTTTTGAACTTCTGAAAATATATGGTGCTCTTTCAGAACTTGCTTAGAAATTAAAACACAAGAAAACAAAAAGAAAGTCTTAATCTTACCTCTTCCATTTCATCTGTCCCCAAAAATTGGCCACATAAGGTTCTCTCCTTCAAGAAGATATGGTTGGTAGCTCCTCCTCCTCCAAATGTTTTCAAATTGTGTCTCATTAACCCCACAATGATATTTACCATATGTCATATGTACAAATATGTATCATCTTGAGTTGTCTCTAATTACTTTATAAATGCAACTCATTGAATTTGAATTCTCTGTACTAGATTTTAAAAAATAGTAAAGTTGTATATTTTGAAAATATTTTATATTTTTAAAAATCTAGCACCAAGAATCTGAATATAATGATGAGTAGACCACAGAGTTGTATTTATAAAGTAATTAGAGACAATTCAAGATAATATATATTGATATGTATTATGTTAATTTACATTTATATACTTATTAGAAGACAGTAGTATTTCAGAAAGAATAAAAAGCTATTATATTAGACTATAGAAAGATTTTAGAAAGAAATTAAATTGACTCCACTTTTAAAATCTACAGCAAAATATTAGGTCAGGTTTTCTATATTTTCTTAATAATTATGTGAAGATAATTTAAATTATACATAATCACTCCATATGCCAGTGATTTTCAAGATCTTTGTTCAGGATTTATTTTTTTTAAAGAGATGACACTGAAGATCATTTGTTCATATGGATTGTCTATTGATACTTACTATATTCCAAATTTCTTAAACTAATAATTTTTAACACTTTTTAATTTACTTAATATGTCTATATATGTGAACAGAAATAACATATTTATCAGTAGTTAATATATTTTCCCAAGCAAAGCAAAAAAAGGCTATTTTAATAGCTCATTCAGACAATTGTACATAGTTTTCTTTGATGCACACAAAGAATCTACAGATGGTATTTTCTTAAAAGTTAATTGCAGTATATAATCTGAAACCAGATTAATATTTTGCACTAAATATAATCACAAGCAAATGAGAATGGAAAAGGAAAATCATGGCTTGCTAATACTATAAAAATAGTTTCATCTTTGTGGATGTTATAAAAATATCCCAGGGATCTACATGGATAGATCCCAGGCCACACCTGGAATACCACAGCCACATACTGTCATGAACTCTTAAAATTTCATCTTGGGACTGAAATAAGGAATGTTATTTAAAAAATGATGCAAGAGTTCATTGGCTAAATTGCCTAAACTTTGCCCAGCTAAACCAGCAAAGAAGCAAAACTTGAATACCTTCTTTTCTTTTAATCTCTCTTAAGGACATATTCCTTTTATAAAAGTGGAGTGTGAGCCAGGCATGGTGGCGCATGCCTTTAATCCCAGCACTCAGGAGGCTGAGGTAGGAGGAGTGTTGTGAGTTCGAGGCCAGCTTGGGCTACAACGCGAGCACAGGACTGGCCTGAGCTACATAGTGCAAGCTTGCCTCAAAAAGCTAGTTCAACTCAGTGGCTTAAGCACCTGCCCTGGCAGGTGTGAGGTTGTGAGTTTGATCCCTGGTGCTGCAAAACAAACAAATAAATAAATAAATAAATAAAAGTGGAGTGTGATTTTCTTCCTAGGTGCCATAATTATTCAGTTAAATTTAGTTGTACAGCTACTAAATGTCAAATTCTGGAAATGACATGATTTGTCTTTTGGTATTGTGAAATCTAAAGCTGGGTAAGATCTTCCAGTCCAAATGAAAATAAATTTCAGCATGAAATTTCAGAAAAAGCAGAGAGATTGACAAGAATATGAAGGAAAAGTTCAGCAACCACCAAAGAATAGATAATATCATCAATGAGTACCAATAGTCTCATCCAACCTCCTTAACAAATTGGTTTTATTGAGAATATCAAAGAAATATTAGTCTCTTAAACAACTGACAATTTCATTTTTTTCAAAGTTGGAAAATAGCTCTAATGCCAAGTACTTGAACATTTTACATATTGTAACTTATATTTTTTTCTATTTGTTTCTTTTCAAAAATGTTGCAAAGGCAAAACAGTTCTCTAGACAAATATACGTATTTTTCTATTTTTTACCTTAGTAAAGAAGGTAGCTATGTTGTTTCTTAGGAATAAAATTCTAGGCCTAAAAAAAGACTTAATGTTTAATTACATTTTACTAAACCAACTGTAAATAAAAAAATTTCAATAGGTATTTTAAAAACATTTTACTTCAAGTCCTTCATATGTTGGAGGATAGCAGAAAACCAAATTTGACATTTTAGAAATTTGAAGTTTTACAATACTTCTTTTTACAATAACTAGAAGAAATAAACACTAGCATGTAGTTTTCTTTTATCATATTTTTTAGCAATCTTTGGTAATGACATATAAATAATTTTAAAAGCTTTTAGAGTAACTCAATAAATCTGGTGATCAAATATACTAGTTGGTGAGCATACTGTCAACTCAATCCAGTGTACCAGTGCTTCATTCCATGGTCTTGCACTGTCCTGTGGAGTGCTTGGACAATCTTTGTTAAATAGCCACAATGAATAGATGTGTAACATCTTCATTACTCATGTTAAAAACTTCAGAAATTTAGAAATACTGAGCATATCTGAGCCTTTCTCTAAGTCATTTCTTGTTGCCTTGTTGCCATTAATAGTCAGGGTTTAACTAGATGGAGTATGTGCAGGCTTAGGAGCACAGAACTGTTACAGGCAACTGAGTTGGGTAGAGATATTATAGGCAATCAGACAGGGCTAAGCTGTCAAAGGAGCCAGTGCAGCAGGCCAGTTACCTTGAAACCCAGGAGGAGACAGACACCTCTCACTGTGGGCCAGGTGTCAAGACAAAATATCAAACAAATACATCCACATCCTAAGGATTAATATTCTAAATAGGTCTCTGTCACTCTGAGGAAGCCAGGAGTCACCATTCCAACCCCCTACAGGAAGAGTCACTGTTCTTTAAGCATGCCTGCTTGCTATGTGACTCACTTCCCTATTAGTTCCCGATTCAATAAATTTTACCTGAGCAATTAACCTTATTGGTTGACCATAGTTCTGTCCCACCTTATGGCCACCCTGTGAGTTCCCATGTTTTCCCTACCTTAGACCTGCCTCACTTTGTGATTTTACTCTATAAAAATCTCTAGAAAAGACAGAGTCTTTGGCAACTCACTGGGGACCCCTTCTGTCTCTCTCTCAAACAAAAGCTTTCTTTCTCTCAATAAATATGTTCTGCTTTTGACCTCCATTGTTCCTAAAATTCATTCTTCAGTTTTAGAGAACATGAGATCATACTGGACATATAGTAGGTTGGGAGTTTGATTTCCCTATATCAGAACCTCTGGGCCACACTGAACTGGAGGGGCACTGCCCAGTGGGTCTCTGGTGAATCACAGAGCTGAGGAAAAAGAAAAAATGAGAGAGCCCTGAGTTATGTTTTGGAAATGATTTGTTCACCATGGGAACACATGTTGGAAATTTGGTCCCTAGAGTGGTGACATTGAGAGGCGTGGCCCCGTGGAAGTGACCTGAAAGGGTTGAACGTTACTCTCACAGGAATAGGCTAGTTCCCGAGACCCAGCTGTTACACAGCAACACGTTGTGGCCTTTCTGCATGTGGCCGGGTTTCTCTGTTTCTCTGCTGTGTGTGACAGAACCAGACCGTGGCACCCTGAGTTTGGACTTTTCAGGCACCAAACACAGGAACCAAACAAAGCTTCTTTATATATTACTCAGCATCAAGTATTCTGTTGTAGTAATGCAAAACAGATGAAAAAGGCCTAAGAAGATCACCGAGTTTGAAAGGAGAGGGGCCACGAAAAAATGAAGAATTAAGATGATATTTAGAAAGAAATAGCCTGTGAAGTCAGTGGGGAAGCGAGAAGTAAGAAGGATGCAGGTCTATACAAAGCATGCAGCATGCTGTTCTTTCACACAGGGCTGTCTGCATCTTTAGGGATGGAAGGACTACGAATCACCCTGCCCCGAGCCAGACACTTTTGGTCATTCAGTCAAGTGTTTTGATGGGGGAGCACATTTCTGAAATCCAGATTTCACCCTTTTCTTGTCCATAAGTAACTAAAATAAGAATCATATCCTTTCTGCTACCAAAATGCCTTTTTCCTTTATCCTCCATAGATCTATGAAAACCACTATTTGGGAGATTCATCAGTACTGAAAATGTTGGGGCTCAGTTATAAAGTGGAAACACATTCACGAGATGGTAAACTTATAGATATTTCATGATCAATTAGAGGTCTCTGACAAGTTGCTGTTCTACTGTTTCTGCTAAATTCAATTGACCCTGACAATGTCTACAGCCCATTGCAGATGAGTACTAACTCAGAATCATTGCCGCTACTGTAAAGTACCCTGGGATGATTTGTGCCCATTCAGTAAAGGCCCTCTCTCCAGAAAACTTCTATATTATGGCAATGCCTTTAACTGTGCTCATCCTGTAAGGACCCCCTCCCCTTGTTCCTGGAGTGTTTCTATTGTTTCAAGACTAGCCTGTCTGTCAATACTTGATTCAATGTATGTAACCAGTCATGTAATGTTTGGTCATTTGCTTTGTGCCTCCCATTTCTAATTCTATATAGACTAAACTCCTTCCTGATTCAGGGCAGTTACTTGAGAGGAATTATCCCTGCAATGGTCCACTAGCTTGAAAATCCAACAGTTCACTGGTGTAAAGATTAAACGCTGCCTTCTTATCTCCTTGGTGCAAAGTCTTCCTTTTGGTTTGGTTTGTTTTGGCTTGGCTTGGGAATTTCTTGCAACAGAAACACATTGCTTACTGATTTAAACATAGGATGTTTCCTATCATGTTAATCTTACCAACAAAGATGCTCCTCCACACAGGATCCATTTAATACTATTTCCATTTAAATGTTATTCACTTATATTTCTCTCTTTCCAAATCTGAAAGACCTGAATTTGACAAACATGTAACACCTTCTTCACAAAAAGACCCTAACATACAAGTTAATTATTTTCAAATTTAGGGCAAAGAGAATTACAGGTGATTTGAGGAACCTCAATACCTCTATCCTCTACCCAATGAGCCTACATATGAAGGCATGTTGTAGTTCTCAGGGTGACTGCAGTGATATGAGTAAGGGCAACTAAAGTTGAAAAGTGGCAAGCTGTAATATAACTTGTTAGGGCAAACTGTGAAGACAAGAGCACCTAAATTTGAAGACACTGTAGCTTATAAGTCATATGAACTTAGTAAATGGAGGTAAATCTTATTAGGGTTAAGAGAAGATTAAATATTTTGGAGCAATAACTGTTATATGGTGTTTGTTAATTTGTTAAGCCCTGTGAAGAAGAATAGAATATAAGCCCTGACTCTGTTTTCTAGTAAAGGTTAGGCATTTCTGCTCAGTCAGAGGGAAATTAAATATCTACCTGAAGGAATTCAGATATAACAAACCCAGTTCTACTCAATGTTTGTTTTTGGGATCCACTTTTTTTTGGTACTGGGGATTACACCCAGGGCTTTCACACTGAGCTACATCCTCAGCTCACTTTTTATTTTATTTTGAAATAGGATTTCACAAAGTCCTAATTTGCCTTAGCAGGCATCAAACTTGTGATTCTTTTGCCTCAGCTTCCCAGACTGTTGGATTCTAGCTAGACCTATACCTCCAGGTCTGGCCAGAATCCATTTTTTGGTTCTAACACTACATTTTTATTTTTTATCAGCTCTTCATTTTGACATTCTGTGCTTTAGCAGTTACCATGTCCTCTACCACATACCATATGTGCACACCACCTCAGGCTATATATATGCTATTCCATCATGAACTGACCTCATGCAAAACAATTTGCTTGCCTTATTTTCAGTGTGTTTTAAGCCAGAATGTACCCAAATGACTGGCTAGATCTAACCTGACTCTCACTTACATGAGGCATCCAGGGAAAGAGTGACTGCCCATCTTTAGTCAAAAGATTTTACCAAACACAAGCCACTAAGTTGAAGTCACAAAATAAGTGTAGTTGCAGCAACCTCACCTCTAGGAGACAGGCAATGGTGTGCCTGAGCTGTGCAGGAAGCTATCTCCTTTTCAGTGCCTGGCTTGAGGCTGTGATGCAGGGAGGCTTTTAAAGAAAAGCAGAGTGCCCACACCAGTCTTAGCTTTTTCTCGAGTAGGAATTAGATGATTTTTATTTTGCAACAGAAAAACTTATCAGCCTATCAGAATACCAGGAAATGTGCTCTTTGTTGGACCTGGATCATTTCAGTTTAGAATTAGAGGACTGTGGGTTTCAACACACACACACACACACACGCACACACACACACACACACTGCTCATATGGGCTTTTGGTCACAGCATTTAGATGTCATCGCTGAATCATGTCATGCATGTCTCTTTCCATTTCTAGTATCTCCCTAAACCTCTACCTGTCTGGCTTTTTTTTTTTTTTTTTTTTTTTTTTTTTTTTTTTTTTTTTTTTTTTTTTTTTTTTTTTTTTTTTTTTTTTTTTTTTTTTTTTTTTTTTTTTTTTTTTTTTTTTTTTTTTTGTAACAGGACTTATAGTTCATACAGTTCAAACTTCTGAACAATCTCAATTTTTTTCACTTGCAGTGTGACTTTCTATTCAGGAAGGAAACTGATAGAAGCAAACTGTGTCAGCAGAGCCCATATGAAACAGCTTGATCCCCCAGAGACTCACAGAACTGGCACTGGGTGATCTCTCACATTATACTCTGAATACCATGACCTATATGGCAAAGTGAGAGGACGCTTGTCGATGTTTCTTGTCTTTGAAAAGTAATGTTCCCAGGACAAAGAAGTTCTTTTACTGGGCAGCAATGACGACCACGAGGTGGGAGCCATAAACCAGGCTGGCCTGGCCAGTCGCATGCTGACATTTTTCATTCCTAATATCCCACAAGTATTTCAGCTTCAACGGAGGCTCTGTGCAAGTGAAAAGGAACTTTTTTGTTTCTCAATTTTGTTATATTATTTTTGAAAATTCCTACCAGCCTCCCAATTACCCGCTTGAAGATCAACTGGCAAAACTCTTTTTCACCACTTTTATATCCTCCATTTTCCAAACAAAAAGGAACATTAATATTGATGTTGCTTCTGCTAAGAAAATGAAATCCATGCCTCTTCCTTCCCCAGGCTCATTGCCTGTGGGCTTAGAAATCCCAGGAGTTATTGTTCAGTCTGACCTTTCCACAGCCTAGCGCTAGTGATATGCAAGTAAGCACATTAGATCCCAGACATTAAAATTTTGAAAAATTTAAAAAGCATGGGTAACCTTTGCAAACATCAAAGACCTATTATGAATGAAAAGAACAACCACTTTGCACAAAGGAAGATTGAGACAAAGGGGGAGAAAAACTGCCAAATTCATCAGGGAAATCCTGTAAATGACTTCAAGAAGTTACTGTAATGCATGCTTTTTCTCTTTCTTTCTTTCTTTTTTTTGAATGGGAGAGAAGAGTAGGTTATTTCATGCTTTTGATACACTCACTACTTACTGGACATTTTTCCATCTACAGATAGTAAGACTTTTGTTTCCTCTCCTTCTCTCTGATTCCCAGCCCCCCCCCCCCAAACTGTCTATCTGTGTTCTTACAGTGGAAAATTCCATTCAGAGATCTTCCTTCCTCCCTTCCCTCTTTCTTCTCTTCTTCCTTCCCTGTTTCCCATTCTCTTTCTCCTTTTGTTCCTTCCATTCTTCTTCCCAGCTTCAAACATTTTTGAATGCCTACTATGTGATGACAATGATCTCAGGAACAAAACCATAAGTAGAGACAGTCCTGTCCTTTATAGCTCATAGGCTGCTTGGGATGTGTTATACTTGATACCTTGTGTCAACTTGAGAAGTTTAGAAGTTTAACTAAGAGACTCAGCAGGGAGCCAGGATCCTTACTTTGTAAATATCTTCATCCTGTGGAAGAGGAATGCACAGAGATTTTGTGAGTGTGACACCAGCCCTGGAGGGGGTGGGTGGGCTGTATACAACATAAATGAGGAAAAGAAGCTTACTCTTGCCCCTTTTGCTCTGGCTGCTTTTAATTGCTGCTGCCTTGAAGTGTTGCCCCTGTGCCATGCCACCCTGCCTTGCAGCCAGCTGATTATGGACTGAAGCCTCCAAAAATTATAAGCTAAATAAACTTTTCCTTCCTTCATTTTGGGTGTTGGGTATTTTGTCTTAGCAATGAGAAAAAAGTAACCAAAACAGGAAGGGATAGAAAATAGATAATTATACATAAATCAACAATAACACACAGATACACCAATAACAACTGCTATAAACTCAGTTGTAAGTTTGCGCCAGTGGTAGCAAACCTATGGCATGTGTTATTGTGTTTCTCCTTTAAGACAAAATATGTTAATGTATGAGTTATTTTATCTAAACTAAGACTTCAGTATTCAGGTTTAGTTCCAGCGTTGGCACTGTGTGATAATAAGTGGGATTGGGGTTGCAGTTTTTACACTCATCTCTAAAATCTTCTGCATCACTGGTCTAGGGAGTTGCTCATAAATTGAAGATTTAAAACATCATAAAAACTCAGGATGTTCCTCTGAATAATGGCATTTAAACTGATACCTCAAGGGGAAGAAAATATGAGAAAGAATTGAAGAATTCATGATAGAAATCTGAGTATACTGAAGAAATTTGAGGCAGTAATTTCTACATGAAATAACAATAGAGAAGAGGTTTCTAAAGGAGGCTGTATTCGAGCCTAGTATTCAAATATTGAAAATACATGAAATAAAAGCATATTTAATTTTACCAGAAACTAATATTGACTTCAATTCAACAAATTAATTCCATTTTAATGTAACATTGTCTTCACTCCAATGCCTTGTCCTACAGATTTTTCTTGACTTTCACCAGACCATAGCTCTATTTAGTTTTAAATTTACAGCTCAAAAGTGTCTCAACTAAAGACTGTTTCATCATCTCTGCTTTTAGTTGACAGTAGTCTCAACTATGTTTTAAAAATCATCAGGTAATTCACAATGACCATGAATAATACAATTATGTATAAATCTCCTTTCTTTCATAAATATATGAAAAATATAGGAATAGAGGAATATTATTTTCTTTACATGCACATTCTTCTTTTGAAACCAGAAATTTATGTATTTCCATTTTATTTTTAGGTGTTTTTAAACAATGTTAATATCTAGACTTTTACTAGGTTGCTCTTGATTGGGTATAGCTCATCAGAAATTTAAATAATATAAAACAGTGTTAGGTACAAATTTAAAATGCTTGGGATTTTACTTATGTCTTATTTGAACTTTGTTCTCTTCTGTTTATTCAAATCCCTAAATTACTGTGTTTTCTACAACCAAGATATATTCAGCCTCTGCCATGGAGTAATCAACTAGTTGACAAAAATTAATTTTCAATTAATAATTACAAATGTAACATTAATATAATTCTTAATTATAAATCTAAATTTTTGATAACAGGGATTGAACTCAATAAATCTAATTATTAATTGGTTGCTAATTAATAACATTAGTTTGTTGGTAATATCATCCACATGATAACATTATTCTAACAGTTTTTCTCCCAGGATATAGTCTATATGTTACTGTACAGATGTTTACTTTTGTCTGTGTTTATATAATTTGTATCTTTTAAAAAGCAATCTTAGTTTTATTTAAGCTGTAATATAAGTACTTTGACTTAAAATTAAATGTACTCTGCCAAGAAAATCTGTTGCATTTTTACTTGTAAAACTGATCAAGGAAAGTGGTTTTTTCATCTTACCTTTCTTCTGACAGTTAAATTGAATCATTATGTTACCTTGTTTGTGAAATAAAATAGGAGGACTCCACTATTTTCTCAATATATCTTAAGACTTGAATATATATAAGGATTTATTCATGATGTTTTTGGGTGATACAAAATTTCTAAAACAAAGCACACTACCAATTACATAATTCTCTTAGCACACTCCAGCAGTGACAAGCCTATGGCGCCTGTGCCACAGTAGGTTGTTTGTTATCTTGGGAAGCTCTGAAAGGTTCACAATCACTGCTGCCTTTCACAATATTTTGTAACTTGACAGTTCTTTAAATATGAAAATATGTAGCTATTACCCAACTCAAGAAAGGTTTTACATGACCTCTGTGATCAAAATTCTTCCCACTAAATGTAACACTATAAGGAATTTTACCACGAGTAGAATTGCTGAATTTTTATGTCTGGGAGTGTCTTAGTTACTTTTGTCTCATTGTTGAGACAGAATACCTGACACCCAAAATCAGAGAAGGGAAGGTTTATTTTTACAGTTTTAGGGGGTTTCAATCCATATTCAGCTGATGGCAAGGAAGGATGGCATGGGTGGGGGCAGCCATTTATGCCCACTACAAACAGCAAAGCATGAACCAGGCAAGAGGAAGACCCGCCTTCTCCCTGTGCTTACACTGTATCCTGGTTCCACCCCTGGGCAAGTGCAGCACTCACACCACCAAACCCAGCTCCAGAAAACTAATCAATCACAAACGCCAGACTCAGCTGAGCCCATGATTACATGAGGCTTGAGGGATGACCATCCAAACACAGCTATACCAGTGAGTATCTAGCCTTAGGGGATAGTGATGTAGAGTTGCACAAAGTTGTTGTACCAATTCATACATCTACCGGCACTCTTTGAGAATTTCAGATATTTCACATCTTGGATAAACTTTGTATATTTCAAATTTCAAATTTTCTTTTTCAATACTGAGAATTAAATCTAGGGCATTCACATTGAACTATATCTCTACCCTTTTTTTTATCTTTTGCTTTTTAATTTTGAGACAAGATCTTGCTAAGACATCAAGTTGCCCAGGCTGAGATTGAACTTTCGACCCTCCTGCTTAACTTCCCAGAATTCTGGGATTATATGTATGTACTACCAAACCCAGTTTAACATACTTAATTATTTTCAATTTTGACCATATATGTAAATAAGTATTGTATCTCATTATAGTTTCACATTTTTATAGTTTGAATTTTTTGACTTCCTGAATTTTTTTTCACAGTGACGAATCATTGTGATTTGTGTGCTTTGAACAATTCAGATATTTTATGAAGTTTCTTTTCCAATTTTTAAGTAGCTGACTGACTTTACCTAGTGATTCTCCCAGTTCAAGACTTGCATTTCACTCTTGTATTTTGTTGAACGAAATGTGGTATTTTAACTGATTCAATTTTTTGAAGCCAATTTTTAAATGAAGTGAAATTGTTCTTTTACATTAGCAGAATTAATGCCCAGTTTAAGAAATCCCTGTGCACCCAAAGATAATCTCCAATCTTTGATTTTTAACTTTTAGATGTAATGAAAATGTAATTAAAAACTTACCAATAAGGAAAAACCCAGGTCTTGATGAAGTCACAGTTGAATTCTATAAGAAATTTGGGGAAGACAATGTCAACACTCCTCAAACTCTTCAGTGAAATAGAAAGGAAAGCAATTCTCCCTATCTCATTCATGGAAGCAAGTATTACCCTGGTACCAGAACCAGAGAAAGACCCAACCAAAACAGAGAAGGCCCATCTCCCTAATGAACATAGATCCAAAAATCCTTAACAAAATACTGGCAAATAGAATGCAGCGAATCATCTAGAAGATTATACACCACACCAAAGTGGGATTCATCCTGGGAATGCAGGGAAGATTCAACATACACAAACAAATAATCCATGTGCTGAAAACTGAAACTAGACCCATGCCTATGACCGTGCATTAAACTAAAGCCAAAATAGATCAAATATCTAAATATTAAAACAGAAACACTAAATATGCTGGAACACAAATTAGGTAGAAATCTTGAAGACAGAGTTCATGAACAAAAAGAAAACTACATGGGTAATATGTCCTAGATTTAACAACCAGGATCTCATCTTATTAAAAAGCTTTTGCATATCAAAAGAAATCTCCAACAGAGTGGAAAAAAAAACCTATGAATTAGGAAAAAAATCTTAGCCAACTGTCCCTCAGAAAAAAGGACTTCTGTCTAGAACACACAAAGAATTTTTTAAAAAATCAGGCCTCCAAATTCAAAGATTCAATCCAAAAAGGGGCATCTGTGATGAATACACACTTCTCAGCTGAAGAAATACAAATAGCAAATAAATAAATGAAAAAATGTCCGACATAATTGGTCATTAGATAAATGCAAATAAAAACAATATTGAGATTCCATCTCACTCCAGAAAGAATGGCCAGGATCAAGAAAAATACCAATAACAAATGCTGGAGAGGCTGTGGTGAAAAAGGAACTCTCCTGCAGTGTTGGTGGAAATGTAGACTGGTGTAACCACTGTTGAAATCAACCTGGAGGTTCCTCAAAAAGTTGGGATTGGAAGTCCCATTTGACCCAGTTATGTCTCTTCTAGGTATTTTCCCAGAAGAATTGAAAACATCATATCACAGTGATATGTGTGCACCCACGCTTATAGCAGTACAATTTGTAATAGTCAAATCTTGCAAACAACCTAAATGCCCATCAACTGAGAAATGGATAAAGAAAGATGTGGTAGAGCCAGGTGTGGTGGCACATGCCTTTAATCCCGACACTTGGGAGGCTGAGGTAGGAGGAACATTGTGAGTTCAAGTCTGGCTTGTGCTACAACTCAAGCACAAGGCTGGCCTGAGCTACATAGTGCAATCCTTCCTCAAAAAACTAGGGCTGGGAGCTTGGTTCAGTGACTTAAGCACCTGTCTGGCAGGCGCGAGGTTGTGAGTTCCATCCCAGGTGCCACACACACACACACACACACAAAATGTGGCATTCTTATACAGTGGCATACTACTCAGCTAGGATTAGGGGTCCTATTGGAAGCAGCTATTTCTCTTCTGGGTATTTTCCCAGAAGAATTAAAAACATCATCCCACAGTGATATATGTGCACCTATGTTTATGGCAGCACAATTTGTAATAGCTAAATCTTGAAGACAACCCAAATTCCCATCAACTGAAGAATGAATAAAAAATATGTGATATTTTTATGAAAGGGAATACTACTCAGCTATAAAAAAGGATAGATTAGAGGCTTTTATGGGTAAATAGATGCAACTTGACATCATACTCATAAGTGAAATAAATCAGACTCATATGTATAAACATCATATTGTCTCCCTTGTGTAAGAAAATGAAAGTTTCAATAAGGTCCAAAAGTTACCATAGATATCGTGAAAGGGAATGAAACTGCTCAAAAGGAAACAACAAGTGGAATGGGAAAAAAGAGAAAAGAAGAAAGGGAAATACACACACACACACACACAAGGCAGTTATACTATCGATCCTATCAGTTCAGGGAAATAAACTGTGATTGCTTATATTGTTTGATCTGCTTGCATGCCTGTGTCTTGTAATCTGAGCAGCTATTTTAAGGATAGTAATATGCAATCTAGTGACTATAGTTAATTTCTTATCATCTTGTTTTGAAACCCTATTTTGGTTCCACTGTTTGATTTGTATTGTTTTATTTTGTTTTAATCTCTTTAAAATTAAAAAATTAAAGAGATGTAGATCTGTGTTCTCTCTGAAATTATTTATTTATTTTTGTTGGGTGTGAGATGGAGATCAACCAACATGATTTGTTAGAAAGATTATGTGTAATTTATTGCACTGCAGGGGTGCTTTTGACATAAATCAAGTGACTGAATATATGTGGCTCCTTTTGTTGTCCTTCATTGCTCAATTTATCTATCCCTGCACCAATGCCATTTTACGGTAGCATCATCACCTTGATATTTGGTGGTGGAAATTGTATACCTTTATTCTTTACTTTTAACAATTTATTGGCTAACATGTCTCACTCTTAAAATATTAGAATCAACATGTCAATTTTGACAAAAGTAAAGTTTCTTGAATTTTAATTGTTCATAATTAATGGAGAAATAATTTTGAGAAAAGCTGACATCATCATGACAATAAGCCTTGAATTATATGGTTGTTATTTCTCTCATCAGATTTAGATATTTTTAGATTTCTACTATTTGCATTTTACATTTTTATTGTACAAATTGTGTACATAGTTGCCCATTTACTGCCTAGGTATTTCAGTTTTCTTCATGAAATAGTAAAATATACCTTAATTGTTTCTTTATTTTCTAAGTGCCTATTATGCAGAAATATAGCTGCGTTGGTTGGATCCTGCATGCCCCCAAGGACTCACATGATTTGAATGGAACTGAGTCTGGCATTCTTGATTGGTTTGTTGTCTAGCCCTGGGATTGGTGATGTGAGTGCTGCACCTGCCCAGGGGTGGAGCCGACATAGAGTAAGGGCAGGAAGAATCTGTCTTGCTCTCTTGCCCTCTCTCTTGCTGGTTTGTGCACCTTGCTGTTTGCAGCAGCCATGAATGGCGGCCCTGCCACGCCATGCTGCCTTGGAGCCAACTCAGTATGGACAGAAACTCCTGAGAACTGTAAGAAATAAATATTTCCTTCTCTAATTTTGGGTGTCAGGTATTTTGTCTCAGCAATGAGTGAAAAGTAACTAAAACAATAACCAACAACATTTGTTGATTCTAATGGTTTACTTGGTGAGTTTTTGCACTTTATATATCCTCTGGGAATAATAACAGCTTGGTCATGTTCTTTTTAATTTGCATTCTTTTATTTTGCTTATTTGTGGTACATTGCCTATGCCCTCTGGTACAAGGTTGCCTTTAAGCAGTGCCAACAGTTCTTGTGTTATTGACAAGCTCAGTAAGAAATCCAGTTATGCTGTAAAAATGTAATACTTCCCATTTTTTAATTTTCCAGACTATCACTTAACTGAATGATAAAGTTATCCTGAAATTTCTAAGACTTTTTTGAAAAAATCAAAAATTGATTTTTCAACTCTTTCTGCATTTGAGATGACTGATTTTTATCCTTCATTTGGTGATAAAATAAACATTTAATAGACTATTTGAAACAGACATGTAAGATTAAGCACTTGGAGAAATTCATCAGTTAAAACATCTAAAACTGTGGATGAGTAAATTGAACCCTAGAATATAAAATCATTAGCCCAAAGTTACTGGCAAGGTAATAGAGTGGTTAAAACAAAAGCCTTTTTTTCTAGGTTTCCAGCTTAGTGCTACAATCACTCTTATTCTAGTTTCAGGGAGATATCTATATCCATCGTGATTTGTCCTGATTCTGTGCATTTTAAATAAAATGTCAGCTAACATATGTTAGACTCACGTATTTATTAATAGTGTGAAGCACTGACAGAAAGACAACGTTCAGTACCAACTCCCTATGAAAAATGCATACATGTACTGTAAACTTGTACTAGTGAAGGTATAAAAATTGAAAAATAAAGGAATTCTGGAAGTTCTGGGACAGTTTTCAAGTTACTGCTAATGGTCTCAGAAACCTGAAATAATGAAGGAGATAGCAGATTCTCATCAGAAACCATGAAGCCATGAAACAAGCCTCACACCCACTGCATGCTGTGGTTTAAGTGACTATTTGTACCTAGTGCCATCTGATAAGGTCTTTCTTCTCTGCTGTTCAGGTCTTCCACAAGCACCTTCTGCTGGATAAACCAATAGCAGTATGCTAGCAAAGCAGTATGGGAAATTTCATTTTCAATCATTATGACCCCAGTTCGAGGGAAAGCTGAGTAAGCTGGTGATACATCTGAGTAACCACAAACATCTGACACAATAACAGTTGCAAATAAATGCCATGCACTATTTTTCTTAATGTTCTTTACGAAAAGATGTGTTGGTAGTTGCTTAATGTCAGCAAAGTTTTCCTTTAAACTCTTTATTTGTTTTGTTTGCTCTTTTTTTTAAGTTGCTGTTTCAATGTTTTCTCAGCCACAAAGGATCAGGAAGACAGTGGCAGTATCAAATGCTCTTGTGCACACTCACATAAAAGTGTGCATGAGTGAATTCTATAATCATATCTTCACACATCAGTACCTGAAAAATGCAACTAGAGTTCATCTTTATACCCAGAAATTATCCAAAAGAGGCAACTGAATCTTCATATGACTACTCTAAGAAAACTGGAAATTTTGGCATGTATAAAAAGCTCTGTGAGATGACTTTGTTTATGTAGAGCAAACATATCTTATCCTGTCACTCATGTCAAAATAAGTAATGTGGGTAGGTATACAAGTAATAGATATTGAAATTTCAGAAGAAATAATTGAAATAATTTATCAATCTTTGAATTACAGTTTTCTGATTATAAATTTTAAGAAGTTATACCAGTAACTCTACCTCCATTGTCACTGTCATCCTATTACTTTCTGTATAAATGAAGACAGTGAATTTTAGATGTGTCATGTGAACCACAATTATCACATCTCAGTGACAAGATCACTGTGACAATGGAGGTAAAGAGAGATGTTGCTGTAACTTCTAAAGCATTCTCAGGCCACACCCTGGGTTCTTCATCTTGTGTGCAATGACCTCACTGGAAAAGACAGGGGCAAGAGGCAAACTAAGATTCAGTGCTAAAAACATAACATTTGGAACATAACATTTGAGGTAATTTAAAAATTTTTTAATTGATAAATTTTAAATTTATGATGTACGTGTTTAGATATGTGTATATGCTGTGGAAGGACTAAATGAAGCGAGTTTATAGAGATATTATTTCACATACATAGTTTCTTTGATAGGGGTGAGGATATTTAAAACTCTAGTCCCATCAATTTTCAAGTATGCGGTACCATAACCAGATTTTGCAACAGATCTCCTGAACGAATTCTTTCTGTCTCACAGAAATTCTGGGTGCTTTCACCAAAATCCCTCCAATTCTTTCACTTTGCCCCATCCCAGACTCTGGTAACCAGCATGCTGTTTTCTGCTTCTTTGAGTTTGACATTTTTCCATTCCATAGATAAGTGAAAGCATATATTACTTGATTTTCTGTGCTTGGACTTTTTCACTTTGCATAGCATCCTCTAGATACGTGTATGTTATTACAAATGACAGGAGTTTTTTTGTTTTTGTTTTGTTTTTTTAAGAGCTTTTTTCTTTTCATGGGACTGAACAACACTCCATGGTGCTTATATACCATGTGTTCTCTGTCAGTTCCACTGAGGAAGGACTTTTAAGTTGACTGCATGTCTTGGTTCTTATGCCTAAGGCTCCAATGGATAGTGGGGAACAAACATCTCTTTGACCTATTGACTTAATTTCCTCTGTATGTAAAACCAACTGGGGGCTTGCTGTTTCATATGGTAGCTCTGTTCCAAAAAACTGAGAGAACTTCATGTTTTTTTATAATGGTTATACTAGTATGCATGCCCATAAAATGTGTACACATATTCTCTTTGCTTCACATCTTCACAAACATTAGTTATAGGCTTTTTGATAATAGTTGTGTGAGCAGATGTGATTGGTGATATTGGACATTAATACTGGTTTACTCCAAATTATATGTACCTCAAAACGAGTCATTTATTTTTTCTTAGCGTCAGACAAGGAAAATTATTTAGAAATTGTGGAGGTCAACATGTCCAATGTCAATTCTGGAAACTCAGAATTTAAACAATTTTTGCCTCCAACAACTTTTCCAAACATGTTTGTGGGAGGCAACATTGAAAGTAAAATACTGATTTTGTGGCTTGATGCCATGTACATCAAAATAGCAGTTTTCCAAAAAATATTCCATAAATCATAATTTTCTTGAAATATAATATTTTTTTCAGGAAACTGAATTATAGAAAATTCAATGTATAGACCATTTAATTCTTTGAAGACTTCATTGCATATTCAAACAGCAAGACTCTGAAGAGTCTTACAATCAAGAAATAGGCTTAACATTTTTAACCCAAGAGGTTTTTTGGGCAATTTATTTGACTATGATGCACACTTAATTTATTTTTAAATACCAGTTAACCTCTTACCTGTTTCTCTATTCTGGAAAACTTATTTTGGTAAATGATACCTCACATATTTTATTTGTACTGTGTGTCTAATTTATAATTACTAAAATGGCAATTATTTTCATTTTTAACATAGAAAAAGGAATATTCTTCATAGATATTTTAAGGGCTAACTGGAAAAATTAATTATGAACAGTGTATCTCTAGAAAAGACATTCCCCATTATTGTTGATTCTGAGTGACTCAAGGAAAAGAATAAGGCTGAGCTTGTGTTTGTAGTCACAGATGTATTTTAATGACATATTCCAGTAATCCATCCAATATTAAATCACACAAAGATCATTTTGTTTGGTTTCTGACTAAGTCCCCTGGATCCCCATGTTAGTTTTTAGGAAATAAGAATTTTACCCTGAGATAGCTATTATTCTCTGTAAATCTTGATTACATGTATCTTCATCTGAAAGTTGTGCCATTAGCAAAAATATTTTATATATTCCAATCTTTGCTATGTAACTCCAATTTAGCTATGGTTGCTTTTTTAAACTTTTAAAAAATTTTTATTTTAGTATGTGTTTGCAGTATGTGATATTTACTTGGGGAGAAGATATATGTACTTAACATATCTTGAATTTTTTATCAGATTGGGATAAAGATCATCTATCCCAATTTTCTGTAGGGTTTCATCATGAATGGGTGTTGGATTTTCTTAAGTGATTCTCCTGTATCAACTGAAATTACCATGTGGTTTTTGTCTTTGGTTTCATTGATATTGTGTATTATATTTATTGATTCGCATATGTTGAACCATCTCTGCATTCCTGGGATGACTCCCACTCAGTCATCATCTTATTTTCTTTTTTCTCATTGCTGAGGCAAAATATCTGACAGCCAAAATTAGGGAAGGAAAGGTTTATTTCTTATAGTTCTTGGGGATTTCAGTCCATATTCAGCTGGCTCCAAGACAGTGTGGCATGGTGGGGGCGCTGTTCAAGGTGGCCACAAAACAACAAGATTCAGACTAGCAAGAGAGAGAAGAAGTGCCTTCTTCATGCTCTTACACTGTATGTCAGCTCTACTCCTGAGTGGGTGCAGCGCTCACATCACCAATCCTAGCACCAGACAACAAACCAATCATGAATACCAGACTCAGCCCCATCCATGATTACTTAAGTGTGGGTCGTCCAACTACACTATAACATTCCACGCTTGGATCCCCAAAGACTCATATACATCCTTTATACAAAAGACCTTTAGTCCATCTCCAAGAGTTGCCAAAGTCCTAACAGTTTCAGCATTGCTGAAAAGTCCAAGTCCCAAATCTCCTTCAAGATCTATGGCAAACTCTTAACTGTAACCCCCTGTACAAATGAAAACAAGGTTAAACACTTCCAACGTAAAGGCATGAGATAAACATTACCATTCCAAAAGTTACAAACGGGTAATACAAAGCTTTGGAAAGAAAGCAAGTCCGAAGTCCAGCAGGGCAAACATTAAGTTCTATAGTTGCAGGTCCAGCATCTGAAACTCAGCTGGCTCCAAGGCAGTGTGGCAAGGTTGGCAGGGGGCTGTAACAAATTGTGAGCTCCAAAGGGTTTGAATGATTCCACCCCTGTGGCACTTTCAGGGTCTCTATTTCCCTTAGCTTCTGTATTAAGTCCATCCTGCTCAGTTTTTGCAGCTTTCCTTGAATGATCCACTTTCCTGGCTTTTTAAAACTTCTGGGTTCTCCACTGCACTTTTGGTTTCACCCTTACATCTTTACATATTGTCCTCTCAGGGGCAAATTACTTGGCCTCCTAGGCCTTCTGAAATTGGGGTGGAAGCTGCTTTAATCTCAGAATTTGTGCATCTTTCTTGCACTTAAAACCAGCTCTGTGTGAATGCCACCAAGGTTCCCTGCTAGCTGGAGCATTAGGCAGGCTTTTCTCTCTCTTGGCTGTAGGGGTCAAGTGCCTGGATTACTGAGTTCTACAAACCCAAGTATGAGGAATAGATTTTCTATGTTGCTGCCATTCTGGAATCTGGTGCTGCTGCCACCATTTTGGAACCTCCTATGCCTCCATTGCTACTCTGGAATGTGATGCTCTACAGCTTTATCCTCTGAGAAAACCCATGCACTTTTGCAGTTTTGAGGCTGCAAATGGTGGAGGTGGAGATCTGATGCTTCCCAGGATGGCCCCAGGCCATCTTTTTATTTCTTTGTTCCTTCTCAGCAATCAAGGTCTCAGCTCTATCTTTACAGTTCACAGTTTTCTGTCCAAACTCACAACATTTTACATCATCCTGCTGGGCTCTTTGCTCTTGATTCATGGCATAAATCGGGCTAAAATCCCCCAACAGTAGCCATGCCCCTGCCTCAACATTCGACTGCCTTGAAATTTCCTTTGCCAGATTAATCATTCCATTGCCCTTAATCTCAGTCTCAGGCAAAGTCTCCGGACACGAGCAAAATTCAGACAAACTTTCTGCCAAGCTGTAACACACATCGTGTGGAGTCCAACAAGCAATGCAGTCCTTTCCAGCAGAAACCTCCCAAGCATGGTCCTTACCAGCAGGCTTTTTATCAGCCTTCTGGTCTTCTGAGCCCTGATCAGAATCTCCAGTGCAGAGCAGTTTAAGCTGTTCCATCACCATTCTTTCAAGCAACATCTCCAAACCTTTCCAAACTCTTCCCATAAGCCACTCCCAAAGGCTTTTGAACCACATAGTCAGGTTTAGTCACAGCAATGACCCCACTTGACTGGTAACAAATTCTGTCTTACTATTTTCTCATTGCTGAGACAAAACACTTGATGCCTAAAATTAGGGAAGGAAAGGTTTATTTCTTACAGTTCTTGGGGGTTTCAGTTCATACTCAGCTGACTGAAAGGCATCATGGCATAGCAGAGGGGGCAGCCATTCATGGTGGCTGCAAAACAGCAAGGCTGTAACTGGCAAGAGAGTGAAGGCATGCCTTCTTCCCCGCTTTACACTCTATGTTGGCTCTGCCTCTGTATGGTTGCAGCACTCACACTACCAATCCCAGCACCAGACAACAAACCAGTCACAAATGCTAGTCTCAGCCCCATCCATGATTGCAAGAGGCTTAAATGGGGGCCCTCTGATCATACTATAACAGTCATGGTGTATAATCTTGATGATTTTCTGCATTCTGTTTGCCAGTCTCTTATTGAGGAATTTTGCATCTATGTTCATTAGGTAGATTGGCCTATATATTTCTTTTTCTTAGTTGGGTTCTTCTCCAGTTTTGATATCAGGGTAATACTTGCTTTCAGTAATAAATTTGGGAATATTACTTCCTCTTCAATTTTATTAAACATTTTGAGAAATAATGGTATTAGTTCTTCTCTAAATTTCTTGAAGAATGCAGCAGTGAATCCATCAGGACCTGGGCTTTTATTTGTTGGTAGGTTTTTAATTATGTTTTGTATTTCATTGATTGATATCAGCTTATTTAAGGTTTTTATATCTTCTTGATTAAGCTTTGGTAATTCTCATACATCTATCAATCTGTCCTTTTCTTCTGCATTTCTCATCGTATTAGAATACAATTTCTCAAAGTAGGCATAGATAATCTTCCGGATTTCTGAAGGATCAGCTGTGATTACATACTTTTCATTCCTAATTGTGTGCATTTGAGTCTTCTCTTTGCTTTTCTTGATAAGGTTGGCTAAGCGTTTGTCTACTTTATTTAATCTTTCAAAGAGCCAACACTTTGATTTATTGATTCCTTGTATTGCTTTCTTAGCCTCCAATGCATTAATTTCTGCTTTGATCTTTATAATTTCCTCCCTGTTATGAACTTAGATTTTGGTCTGCTCTTCTTTTTTCTAGAAGCTTAAGGTTCAACATTTGCTAAGTCTCTCACAGCTCTCAAAGTTCCCAGGGGTGAAAGGATGGTGGAAGGATGGAGAAATAAAGATAAGAGTCAGAATACAGGAAACTGAGGTCAGGTGGAGATCTTTCTCCAGATGCAAGGAAAAGAACTGCTCAAAAACTGTAGCATGTTTATTTATACAGGTTTATACAGGTTGATACCATGTGACACCCCTCTACCTAGTAACCTGTTCACATGGATTGCCTAAGGCTCTCCATGTTCTTGGAGCCAAAACAGTTTGTTCACATGGCTTGCCTCAGGTGTTCCACATGTGTAATTAATCTCTAGTTTCAGCTGCTCCCTGTATCTACCCCTTTTATTTTTTGTAGTGGAAAGTGATGGATGGTCAGTTGAAGTTGGGGAAGCTGTGTTTGAAGGATTGTGCAGAAGACTTTCTCATTTTTGAAACTTTTTTATTCTGAGTGAACTTATTCATTTAGATGAAAAATTCTCAGTCCAAGAATTTTAAGTCCCTATATTCAGCACTTTAACCCTATACTGCAAATTGACCCATAACAGTACCATTACCTTTGTAGCTGGATGTTGTCAAAGATGTTAGTGATTTGAGTTTCTTTTTTGGCTAGCATATTATATGGCATTGTTTCATTTGTATTGTGGCTATACTTTTCTGCTGGATGTTCAATACCAAGTTAAAGTAAGAACTGCATTAATTATAATTAATTTCTTGATATCTGTCAAGGTTGGTTAAGTCTCCTTAGAATTTGTCTTGAAGCCATGCACAGTACCTCTTAATATTTCTGTCAGTGTCAGCCATCTGAATGAGTCATGGCCATTGTTAGACCTTGTTGCTTTCTGTGAAAGCTTGGGAGATTTTTCTCTCCTAGTGACTCTCCATAGGCACACTATACACCACTGATCACTTTCCTCTGTGGTCCCACATTCTCCTTGATCAGAAGATAAGGGACTTACTGAGTTATAGTATGTTGCAGCAGAAGTTCAGTTATGTTCTGAGACCTTATTGACCTTGAAGACCAGAATCAAAATACTGGCTATCCTCCTAGTCCATATAACTTTCTAGTTTCTCCAAACCTCAGTTGTTCAACATCCAGAAAAGAAGGTTTATGTCACTACATTGTATTGGGAACAGTAAGCTTAATGTTATATAAAATAGTTATTTCCTACCAACCATGAATGTTTTAGCATTTGAGTCCCCATAGAATATTAACAGACAACAGTTATATATTTTACACAGAAAATTAGAAATCAAAAGCTATACATAATATCATAGCTTGACAGTCATGATGACATTTTTGCAACTCACCTGAATTTTCATTTTTTTATAAAATAGCCCTCTTAGTCAATCATCCCTATCTAGTACATATGAAGGTTTTATCTAACTTATCAACCTTTAATGGGATGTACATCACATAAGTTTTTGTTAAAAGCAAATGTCTAAATCTGAAAGAATGTCTATCACCATAAACAATCCCCATTTTACATTTTGGAAGACCCATACATCTGGAGGCATGAATATACTTAATACACCATGAAATTAATAACAATCAATTGGCACAGCCATATGAAAACCATTGTACCAGAACATCCTTAAAGCAAAATCCTTTTGGTCTAGAAAACTTACTCTTTTGATGATGACCAGTGTAAACATGTTACAATAATACATTTTAATAACATTTATTGGAGTGTCACCCATAAGGCTATGTAGATCATTAGGCTTTCCTGTTAATGAATAAGAATCAATTACTATTATTCCAGGCAGCTGCTTTCTTATTCATCAATTGGAGTCCTGTCCAATATTCTCCCTTCACCCTAAGGGATTTTTTATTTACTTATCTAAACAATTTTTGATGAGTTACGAGGAAACCAAATTTGATATCTCAACCGGCTGGCAGCCTGGGTGGAAGCAAGTTTTTTAAATCTGTAACTCAAATTAAATTTTTAACAACTGATCCAAAAATGCAAAAGGAAAAGAGACAAAAATGTTGAGCACAAATAAAAAGCAGCTGTTAACTGATTGGACAAATAGACAAACAAGTACACAGCTTACCAGATTGGACAAACAAACAAACATCTTACAAAATCAGAGAGCACTCAAATAAAATTTTTATCAAATTGCACTATAAAAAACTCATTTACAATTTTAGAAGTTTGTAGTTATAAATAGACTAGTCAGTTTTTTTTGGAGTCAATCAACAGAGATGTCTTACAAGAAAAATTTAGAAGGCACAAAATCTTTTATCTATAATCAACATATAGCTTTATATTTTATTTTGTCTGAAGAATACTGGCAAATTTTGTGTCCTTTTTTCATGTAGCTTTCAGCTCAGTTATGTCTATGTGCTCTGTCACCTACTCAGACCTTTGATTCTTATTTTTGGCTACATCTCCTCGGCATCCTGGTCAATTCCTTTAATAGTCCTCAGGTCAGATATAGCTCTACCTTTGCTATTGGCTGTGGCATGGTCTCCAAGGAATCACTGTCATAGGACTGAGCATCAGCTTCTTGAGAAGTGAAACCAACTCCTTCTCTGGGTCTGGGTCCATGATACTGCTGAGCAGCATGCTCTAGCACCCAGATAAGCCATTCAGTGTTCTCTGAAAAGATATGAGCACTGGGCTGGGTCCCTTACATTGTTCATTACAAAGGTCTTTCCAGAGGACCCTTCCTAACTTATTTTCCTTTAGCTGATTCAATTGACTTTCTGCTTCTGTAGTTCCATTCCTAGTAGGATTTAAAAATTTAGTAATATATACTGGCAAGTGAAGTCTATTATGAGGTGTGAATTTTGTAGGAAGTATTCCTCTTTTGTTTTTGTAATTGAAATTTGAGCATATGGTGAACATGTTTAACAATTCCTTGACTTTGAAGGATATAAGGAATTTCTGTGGTAAGGGAAATTTGAAAAATTTTACAAAACCTTTGGAAGGCTAAACTCATATAGGCTGGGCCATTATCAGTCTTAAGTGCCTGTGGGCAGCCAGAAGTACTAAAGTCATCCAAGTAATGTACAATGACATGTTTACCACTTTGCCAGTGTGGGGAGAAGCAAAAATAAATCATGGGGAGGTATCCACTGAAACATGGGCCCAGCATGAAGAGCCAGGCAGGAATGTGAGTGCCATCCATTTGCCAGAGATGATTGGGGTATAACCCTTGGGGATTAAACCCTATAGAAAGTGAGGGAAGATGTGTTATGAATGAGGAACATAGTTTAAATATTTGTTGAGTCTGTTACTGGGTTAAATGGAGATGATTGCACAAGACAGAAGTATTTTGATGAAAAGTGGCATGGGAGGTAGAAACCTATTGAATGGTATCTGAGGGAGTAACAGTGACCGTAGCCAACTATCTATTGCAGTGTTTCCCTCAGTGAGAGACCCAAACAGTTGGGAATGAGAATGTAAATGACTAACAAAATGGGATATCGTGTGACCAAATGAAAAATTGGAGAGTATGAAATAAAAGAAAAAGACCCTTCTGACAAGTGAGAATTGTCACAGTTTCAATGTGGTATACCACACTGCAAACACAAGCACCATTTGAGAAGAGGTTAATGAGAGTGAATGGATAATATTTCAAGGCCTATAACAGCCTGCAATTCAGAAAAAAAAAACGCATGCCCTATTCTCAGGCAACTAGCACTCCTGCTCTTCACTCTTGCCTCTGGCTGTGGCTCCTGCCTCACTACCAGGGATAGACTCCATCGATGGCAGCCATCCTCCCAGCGGATGTGGAAGTCACTACTTCTGCACTACTTCTGACAGTGGCTGTCACTTTTTCTTTTGTTCCAATTTAGGCTGCTGCAGCTCCCACAGCCCCAAGCTGAGCATGGCATGAGTGCCATGGCATGGGCAGACCAGCAGTTTAAAGGCTCAGTAGGGCCCATCAGAGTTTACATGCAGCACACAAGAGGCAAGACCAGCCAGACTTTCATGCCTCTGCCCACCCATCATGGCCCACTGCGGTGTGGTCATCAACTCAATGGTGCAGGGCCTCATGGACTGCCTGCAGCACTGGATCCAACCTGCCATGGTGAGTTGAGTAGGGCTGTCTCAAAGAACCTTTCAGTACTGTAGTGTCCCCATGGTTTGGCAGGGGTGTGGTAGGCTCTGCTGAAAGTTTCCTGGAAAGCATCAACCTTCCACATCCATTTTGGATTTACACTCATTTGCTCAATGATACCCTCATCAGCACTTTGTACAGATACAAGGTTTTGTTGAAAGGACAAATAATGTCTGTCTTGCCCTTACAGGAGCAGCAGAGCAATTTCAGGTGAAATGCCTCTCATGCCCACAGCTGAAACAAATAACCTTGTTTTTTCCTTTTTCTTTTGACTGTGGATGAATAACCTGAGTGATAGTTGTTGCCAAGGTAGCCCCTTGTACATATGTGGGGCCAATGTCTGTGCAAATATGAATCATTTCAGACAGTGTGGTACATTTTTTATGGACTTGCAGTACTTTACACCATTTATTTGCATTTTCAAAGGCTAACTGTTGAGCAATTAACTTAAAGGATGACTCCATTTTATGAAGGTTGGAAATCTCAACCTGTGATGCAGCAAAATTTTCCTGAACTCAGAAAGTGGAAGTAGTCACTTGTGGCACTGCTAAGGTTATCAGGTACCGTGAAATGAAATTCACAGTGAAACACTCCTCTAGTGGGTCTCTTTTGCCCCATCACTGCTTCCCTATCTAATTGAGCAAAGATAGAGGGTTTAAGTTCCATGGGTGGGAGGGTTGTTGTCTCAACATCTTTTTTCCACTTAGGACATGATTTTAAAATAGTGCTTTGAGCCAAATTCTCTGTGGTCATCTCAACAAACATATGACCATTCAGACACTCCCTACTCCATGTCCACAAAAAGGAAAGTAAATACGAGAATCAATAATGCAACAAATATTTCTATGTACGTCTGTTTTTTGTGTGATATATTTTTTTTCATACTAGGGATCAAATTCAAAACTTCTCGCCTGCCAGGCAAATGCTTACACCACTGAGCTAAATCCTCAGCCCTATTTTTTTGAGACAGAGTCTCACTATGCAGTTCAGGCTGGTCTTGAACTCACTTTGTAGCCCAAGCTGGTCTCAAACTTGTAATGATCCTCTTCTCTCATCCTCCTGAGTGCTGTGATTACAGGCTTGTGCCACCATGCCCGGCTACTTCTGTGGTTCTTGAGAACCTGTCTGTCCATATTTTATACCTGATAATACCAATATCAGTATACCTCTGCAATCAATATTGATGCTATCAACACACTTCTCCTCCCTTTGTGTGAGCAATGAGAAAGGTCTTCTCACCTGATATTTCTTCATGCCCTGGTCCAGTGTTCAGGCACCAAAATGCTTCATTGAGCAGAGTCCTTGAGCCTCCCAAGAGGAAGGACGGTGGGAGGATGGAAAAATAAAGATAAGAGTCAGAACACAGGAAGCTGAAATCAGGTGAATTTCTCTCCAAATGGGAGAAAAGAAACAGCTCAACAACTGCAGCATGTTTATACACTCAGCAGTTTGATGTCATGAGACACCCCTCTGCCTAGCAACCTTTTCATTTGGATTGCCTTGGTCTCTCTGTTCTTGGAACCAGAGCAGCCTGTTCACGTGGCTCACCTCAGGTGCTCCATAAGTGTGATCAGTCTTCAGCTTTCATCTCTCTCCCCAAACATTAAGGTGTTTATTTGTACTTGCTCTGTTTTCCTGATAAGGGTATTCACTGCTACAAATTTTCTTCTTAGGAATGCATTCATAGTATCCCATAAACTACAGTATGTTGTTTATCATTATCATTTAATTATAGAAACTGACTAATTTCTTCTTTAATTTCATCTCTGACCCATTGGTTATTCACAAGGTTGCTATTTAATTGCCATGTGTTTAGGAATTTCTTGTGGTTTCTTTTGCCATTGATTTCCAATTTCATTATACTATAGTCTGATAATATGCATGGGATAATTTCAAATCATTTGGATTTACTTAAGCATGTTTTATGAGCTGATATATGGTCTATTTTGGAGAATGTCCTGTGTGCTGCTGAGAAGAATGTATATTCTGATGTGAGTGGAATGCTCTGTAGACATCTACTGAATTCATTTATTCAAAAGATTGGTTCAGTTGCAATATTTCATTGTTGATTTTTTATCTAGTTGATCTGTCTTTTGGTGACAGTAGGGTATTAAGATCCCCCAATGCAATCATATTAGTGCTTATTTGATTTTTCTTGTCTGTTAATATTTGTTTTATATAATCAGGTACACTGGTATTTGTCACATATGTATTTATGATTGCTATCTCTTCCTCTTGGATTGCTCTATTTACAATGATGTAGTAACCTTTATCTCTCTTAATCAGTCTTGAAATTCATTTTGTCTGTCAATAGAATAGCCACCCCTGCTTTTTTCTGGTTTACTGTTGAAGGAGTATTGTATTATATCCTTTGACTTCCAGTCCATGAATTTCACTTTGAATTAAATATGTTTCTTGTATGCAGCATATTGTGGGCTCTTGCTTCTTGATCTACTCTGACAGCCATGGCTTTTGATTCATAAATTGAAATCATTAACATTGATAGCTATAACTGATACGTAATGACTTATCCTTGCCAAGTTACTTTCCTGCTATTGACTCCCCACTTTTTCTCCCTCGTCATTTAATTATTTGCCTTGCCTGGTGGATTACTTCTGTTGGGGTTCATGGAGTTGCCCTTTTTATCTCTTTCTAAAATATCCTTCAGAACATTTTGGGGTGCTGGTTTAGTGTTCATAAATTTCCTAAGGTGTTCCTTGTCATGGAAGTACCTTATTTCTCCATCAATTTTTAAGGATAGTTTTGCAGGGACCATTAATCTGGTTTGGAGGTTGTTTTCCTTTAGAGTTTAAATATTTCATTCCAACCTCTACTTGACTTCAGGATTTGTGCTGAGAAGTAACTGTGATTCTGAAGGTCTTTCCTTTATAGGTGATTTATTTTTTCCCTAACAGCTTCTAATATGGTATTCTTGTGTTGGATATCTGGAATCTTGACTATGATACACTGACTGTGGATCTTCTTTATCATTGCTAATTGGTGTTTTCTATGTCTCACTTATCTGTATATCAAATTCTTTTTCCCTATCAGGGAGCTTTTCACCATGATATCTGTGAACAGTTTTTTTTTAATATGATTTGTGCTATATCCTCTTTCATTGACTCCAATATCTCTTAAGTTATTCTTTGCCTCATCTAGCAGCTGCTGTACTGATTTCTCGTGGTCATTTACTATTTTTAAGATATGTTTCTTTTCTTGATGACTAACTGCAAGCCTCTTTTCTATATCTGAGATTCTGTCCTCATATTGGCTCATTCTGTTGTGGCTATTTCCAATGAAATATCTCCTGGATATCTGCTTGAATCTGTTCTATGGATTCCATTTCTTTCCTATGCTGAGCATTCATTCCTTCCATCATTTTTTTCAGCTCCCTCTTTTTTTTTTTTATCACTATCTTCACTAGTGTCACTAAGCATTATTTCCCTTGTGGCAGTTATCTGATTTTTATTTCTGATTTGATTTATTTTTGATCCTCTTTCAATTGCTTTGTTGTTACCACTTCAGAGAAGCTTGGTAGGTGACTTTTGAATTGTCTCATCTCATTGCTTCTTTAGTTTGCCTTTGGTGAACTGGATGTCTGGGATTTCATCTTAACTGTCTCCTTATGTTTTTGTCTTTTCTTTTTTTAGTTTAATTCCTGGAGTCATACTTGTAAATTGCATACAGTGAGTCATTTTATTGCTAGTATTTAGAATCCTTAGAAAATGACTACTTCTCCAAGGTGCCTTCCAGGCATAACTGGTTTTTGGGTTTTGAGTCTGTTGTAAGATCCTACTTCTTCAATTTGTGGGGGATGAGAAGTTGCTACCTGCTGGCCCAGACCTTACTTCTTTGGCACTGTGACACGGTATTTTCTTGGACTACCAGAAAGAAGAGCAAGTAGAACAATTATGTCACCTTTGGCTAAAGTGGTACCATCAGCAATAACGATACCATCAAACGGCCTAGAAAATGACAAATTAAGGTAACCATTAATTTGCAACCTTTAACTGTATGAACTAGATTTATAGCTATATAACAAAATCTAAAACAAACCAGAAAATTATATGCAGTGTATAAGTTCTTAAAATGTTAATTTTACCCTCAGAGGTTAAAATTTAAAAGGTAGAAAAGTAGAAGGAGAGGAAGACATTATAAATAAGGCTGGAAGACAAAGGGGCATCGTGATAACTTTGGGAAACTTGGGAAGAAAACAGGAGGGAAAGAGAGAAAAAAGAAATAACAGGAAGTACAGAACAGAACAACACCCACAAAGAGGCTAGAAACCACATTTGTGCTCACATAAAAACAAAATTAATGAAGGATAAAAAACAAGAAAAACAAAACTACCATCACAACAGCAATAACAAATGAGAGAGAGAGAGAGAATGAGAGAGAGAGAGAGAGAGAGAGAGAGAGAGAGAGAAGTCCACTTCCAGGTTTGTCTCTGCTGTCACTGGTAGACAACATGTAGAGACAGAGTCCAGATCTGTGTTGATTTATCACAGCAAGGAAGCAGTAGTTTTATGTCAGAGTAGTAGATAATATACGTGAGACTGCACATTTATTTCTCTGAGTTCAGACTATTCTGGCCATGTGGACTGAGATCAGGTCCTTTCAGCCTGAAACAGTCCGCACATCTTCTGTGGTCTTGAACTCAGCTGAGAGTGTCTAGATGGACCCAGCAGATGTTCTGAATTCTGAGCTTAGTTGGCCCCTCTCCAGGATGGCTCCCAGTCAATTACTCTCTCCTGCAGGATGATTGAGCCCTTAGCAATCATTCACAGTTAGCACTGTTTTTCATTCCCATTGCTCCCTTCCAATGCTGTGTCTCTGTATGGAGGCCTCTGGTCCCAATAGTCTTTGTGTGTCTGCATGTTTGAACTGCTTCTCCCACCCATAGAGTCCAGACTCAGGGAGAAGGCTCTGCTGGCTACCTTCTTTTTTGAAGTTTCTTTCTTCACTCTCCCTGTGGTCTTCCATTCTCGCTTCAGAACCCACTTCCATCCTTCTTGTCTTCCTCAAATTGCTATATTCCAGTACCTGGAAGGCAACTCTTAGGCTCTTTCTTTTCTGGACATCTTCCCAGAAGTCCAGGATCATGCTTTCTGTAAATAATGATAATGTAATTTCTTCTTTTATCATATATGTCTTTTTTCATTTATTTCTCTTGCCTGATTACTGTTTGTAATGTTTCAAGTACTATGGTGAACAGAAGGGCTGATAGGCATCCTTGTCTTATTGCTGATTTGAGAGGAAAACTTTCAGTTTGTCCCCATTAAATATGATGTTCTTTAACTTTTGGTTTTTTTCACAAGTGACATTAATCAGATTCAGGTAACATACTTCTCTACCTACTTTTTTCAGGAATTTTTTTGTTAAATCATATATGGGCCTTTTTTTTTTTTTTTTTTTTTTTTTTTTTTTTTTTTTTTTTTTTTTTTTTTTTTTTTTTTTTTTTTTTTTTTTTTTTTTTTTTTTTTTTTTTTTTTTTTTTTTTTTTTTTTTTTTTTTTTTTTTTTTTTTTTTTTTTTTTTTTTTTTTTTTTTTTTTTTTTTTTTTTTTTTTTTTTTTTTTTTTTTTTT